>JAHWLF010000017.1:0-32198 GCA_024679295.1 Phytophthora parvispora
AGAGCACTAACACTATCCTCGAAATCGATGGGGTAAACAGTCACTAGCGGTTGCTCGTCGCAAGTAATGACTTGAGACAGAACGTCCAGGTTGACTTCAGAAGCATTCATGAAAATGGTTGAGTATTCGGGCGATTGCACCATTGATGTACTGAACCCCGAAGCCTCACCACTCTTGATCTTTTCAAACTCAGAGCAGTAGGGAGACCCACTGATGATAATTGGTGCTGACCTCTCTACGAGTGGATCAGCCCAGGACCAAAAGAACGAAATGTTCGCGTCTACCATGTAGATAAATCCCAGTTGCGGTGACAGACTTACCACGCCTCGAGGAAGCGCTTTGATGGGTATCCCCCCCATGTACATGTACACCATACCCGCGACCTCAAATATCTCGGCAGGCAGTTCGGCAATAGGACTACCCACCAGAGAGATACTGTAAGGCTCCAATCGTATGAGCGAAGCCGGAACACTAGTCAGCTCGCTGTACTCGAAGTAAACTGTCGTCCCAATCAGCCACCTCGAGTCCAGATCGTCGGGCAGCTCGCGAATGTTCGTGTAGGTGAACTCGAGGTCGTACAGTTTGCCCGGAAAGTCGGTTGACAAAGCACCCGCAGGCAAGACGCCACCAACTAAATTGACACGAACCAAGTAAAACCAGATAAGCTCGGGGTGGTTCGAGTTGGTAAGCGCTGCAGAGACCCCCCAGTCGTTGATCGTTGAGTTGTACACTTTTATTCCAGTAGTGATGTGGAAGTCGCCAATCGAATCAGGAACCTCCAGCGCGGGGCAGTGACGAATAACCAGTGTGACGACCGTCGATCTGTCGAACTCGCTCCACTTGGCGTCGACTTCGTCTTTCCTGCCGGATATTGCGAGCTGATTGCAATCTAGAACGGCCAGGTAGCAGGCAGGGTTGGAAACCGCCCAAGGATGCACCTGCAGAACGCATTGCGCCTGCTCTGGTTGGACGGAGGCTTGTATATGCAGCGCAATTATTACCAGCCCCCACAACGCAAATACTGCGTAGATGAGGTGTAACAAGCGGTGGACTTCCCGCGACCGCGCGCTACGGATCTTGGACGCCTGCCAGGTCGCCACCGTATCTATAGTTTCTTTTGAGTCAGTATCGTGACAGTCATTGTGGTTTGGAACTTTAGCGACTTCAGCATCACATGCAATACGACGTAAACTGGCACCAGAAGATTGACGTAAGAGGTCCTTGAGACTGTTCGTCGTTGAGATGACACCGATCGAGAAGATTGTTCGACTGGCCAAGTCCATCCAAGAAACCACCAAAACCATTTGGAACTCGTTCAGTACACGAGCCGACCATTCGTCATCGTACCATTTTTCCACGGGAAAACCAGTGAGCTGTGAGTCATATTCGCCCACGTAGCTCAGCACCACAATGAGTGGCACCCCGATGCACGAAACGAGATTCAGAGCGCAGTCGCACATGAGGTAGGCAAACCGTTTGCGGGCCTCGTTCCGCTTGAACAGCAACGAGTAGACTAACACCGATGACCAATAGTTCGCCACGATGAGTGTGAGATAGAATCGATTCAGCAGCATACGCGGGAGTAGCCAACTCATGCGGTAAGCTTGCACCGTTTGGAGGCCCGTCTCCACCAGCTCGCGAGCGACGAGGATGGTGTGAAAGTTACTTCCGTTGACTCCGATTAGGCCTCGTCGGCCCAACAGAGTCGAATAAAGTCGGATCAGTCGGGACCTTGGCGGGTGATGCTTGAAGTTGAGTCTTGACGCCTTGCTGGCCGAGTCGAGTTTGCTGGTTCTGTACGCCCGAGCCTTGTCTTTCCTCCAGGGGCTGAATACAAGTTCGCGTCGCCAAATGGAGCCGCCGATCATCAGCAGGACACAGAAGCCGTGCATCGCAGCCATGGCAGCATTCACGAGGGAGATGAGTCGATGGTCTTTCGCTGGCATCCCAATGCCTGAGTAGTCCAGACACGCGTACAAGTAGGTGGACTGCAGCGCCTGGTAGAAGAGCGCGAAGGACGCGTTGTACCCGCACATGACCAAGTGCACCGCCAGCAGGATCGACCACCAAACGGCGAAGCTGAACCGCGACAGGTCCACATACTGCGACGAGCCAGCGGAAACCCTGGGCTTCTCAGACATGCTGCCGAGCTGAAGATCAGGAAATGCCTCAGCTCCTACATAAGAAGACGCCCCCGCAGGACAGCCGTTACACTCGTCCTCATCAGGACAAGAAGTGAAGCCGTGTGCACAATGTTTACTTAAATGAGCTCTAAATTAATGTCCAGGATTCGCTCCGCGCTCTGAAGCTGCAGCTGGCGCTCGCCGTGGACGCCGCCGAGTCGCACCTCGCAGTCGCGACAGACGTCAACGTCTCCACGCAATGCGGATCAGATTGAAACTCTGAGCGCTGCAATCGAGGGCCTGCAGACCCAACTGCAGACACTTCTTGCGACCATCCTGACCCAGTCGAGAGACCAGCGCGTCGCTGCAGCCCCAACGCCAACGCAGCCAAGCGACGAGCCCGTTGACGTGGACACCGAAACGGAGACCGAAGAGGAATACGAGTCACCCGAGCTCAAACTTGGAGGCGGACAACTGACGCCCAGGCCACGGAGCACCTGGCCACGGGGGTGGCGTCCACCCAGCCCGACACAGGCTAGAAGCATCGCAAGGCGTCGGTGGCATTAGCAAGTGCCGCCCCGTGACCGGTCAGTTGGTGGCGCTCATGGAGAGCGGGGGCCGCCTCGACGAGGCGTCGGCCTGTTTGTTCCGGGACACGGTCGAGGGACTCGCGGTGACTGCTGCAGGACCCCACGCGAGCGGCCAGATCCCCGTCAAGTTCCTGGTGACGGTGGTGACTCAGCTGGGGAGAATTCTGGAGTTGGCGGACGTAGTGGCGGGCACACCCGCAGCGCTCTCGAGCGCTGAGCTGCGCTCCAGCAGGCTCAAGCTCAAGAAGTACGCGGAAGAGCACAGGGACGACACGTTGGCCAACATGCAACTGACTATGCTAGCGCCGCAGAAACGGAAAGGGGACCCAGCGAAGCATGTCCGTGTGCACCGCGCTGTGAAGACACTTGCAGCTAACCTGGCCCAGGACATCTGCATGCACTATCGTTAGCAAGATATCGGCCTCCTGGATCGGTCGGAAGAGCGCTGGGCAGTTTTTACAGAGGTGGCGGGGTGCTGGGGGACTAGATTGGCCGTGTACCAACGAATGCGGTGGCCACGCAGCAACTGCGAACGCTGACTCGATTCGCTAAGAAGCTTCGGAAGGAGTTTCCTGACAGGCTTCCAGCCATCCTACTCAAGTGGGTGACTGTTGCGTTGCGCTCTAACGTGTTGTTATTGTCACTGTAGGAACACTGAACGTCGAGTGACGCAGGCTCGCGATCGTTCACAAGAAAAAGGAAAGGGAGGCAAAAATTCGGATCACACGGAGGTGACTAAAGGTATTTTTTTTCTTATCTTGCACGTTGGTTGTGGATAGCTAACATTGTATCGGAAGGCATCGAGTTCGATGAAATTTCAGCGCGTCGAAGAAGTACACCGGCGACGTGCTATCGGGCTGCAACACCAGCGCACTGGACTACAACGGCACGAGTCCTAAGATCCGGAATTCGTCGGGTGCTCGTCGGGTCAAAAATGAAGCCTTGTATGCACATAACGAGCACTAAATCGATTTGGTCCAGACACCGAGGGCCGAAGTTTGATCATCACCTACTTACCATGGCGCTGACTTCGCTTCGAGCAATGGAGCAGCAGCTGGTGGTCAAGGTGGAAGTAACTGAGTTTCACCCCGACGTCGTGGCGGACCTCGACGTCTCCGCGCCATACCCCCCAAGAAGACGCAGCTCGGTTTGCGACTTTGAGTACTGCAATCGAGCACTTACAGATCCAGCTTCAGACAGTTTTAGAGAATGCCCGCAACATCGGAGCTTGTTCCGCACCACGATGGAGTGATTCTCGGTGGCGGCTGCTGGGCCCCAAGTGAGCGGGTAGATCCCTGGTATAGTTTTGATAGAGGTGGTTGGTCGCCTGGAGAGAACGTTGGAGCTGACGGATGCAGTGGCGGGTACACTTACTGCGCTCTACAGCGCTGACCTGCGCTCCGGCAGGCTCAGGTTGGCGAAAACGCGTAAGAGCACATGAACGACATTTCGAGGAGGGTGCGCGCGAGCATGAAGCGAATGCAGAAGCAGAAGCAAAGACCGACAGGACAGTCACCTACTTCTACAAGTCATTAGGGCCCTCTGTTTCAAGATCATCCGGGATATTAGGATCTATGGCCGCTGCCAAGAGATAAGTTTGCGAGTGCGATCACAGGAGCGGTGGGCAGATCTTGCTGTGGCGACGGAAGCGCTCGGAAACTGGATCGGGTGCACGCCCGCGTCTGCGATGGCCCTTTGACAGACGAGTATGATGTTGCGAGCTGCCAATCAGTTCCAGGTGGGATTTCGCAGCAGGGCCTCGTCCATCCCGCTCGAGCAGGTGAATGCTACATGTACCTCTTTTTTTCAATTCGTGCGTTATCTAACCCATGCACGTGTTCGCTATTATGGTCGTTCTAAGAATGCGGGAAAAGGCGGCGGAAAAATCTTGTTGCAAAGTAAATTACGGTTTAACGTGGTATGTTGGGTATGAAGGATCCATTTCGATGCTGTTTGGCGACAACTATAGTGAATGTAGCATGCTGAGCCACATTTCGTAGGTACGTGGTGCATTCCAAATAACGATAAGATTGCGAGGTACGTTCTAAATGTGAGTTCGGCATTCATGAACTAAGTTTGGTCCAGTGTAGCTTCCGCGCTAGAACCCAAGTTCCTCATCTCTCAAATTTGTGAGCAGTCAAGCAGCCTGGATGATGCCGGGAAAAGTAAAGCCATTGAAGTCTACGTCGCAGTATGTTGACCTGGCGCCATGGAGCTTTGCACTGTGGTGGTTCATCATTCTTGCTGTTCATTTGATTATGTTCGCATACAACACGGTGTATGCGATGTTGTACTACGCGCTGCAGAAGACTTACATGTACCAAACCTTCGAATACTTTGAAATCGGCATGGTGGCGAAAGACCACCACGTCATTGCCAACGTGAACGCTGTGATGGCCGCTCTGCATGGTGTGTGCATCCTATTGATGATCGGCGGATCCGTTCGGCAGCGCGGGTTGGCGTTCTCACCATGGCGGATGGCAGATGGCTCCTACAGGTCGATAAGAAGCAGACGAGGTTCGTCCAAGAAAGCGGAGGATGCAAACGCGGTAGACAAAACTGGTTCTCGACTGTCATCGGTTCGGCTTCAATCAGCACGGATGTACTCTCAGGTATGGGGCCGTCAGGGATTACTAGGTGTGAATGGAGGCAACTTCCATGCAATCCTTGTCATCCGGGAGATCATTGAGACAGGCTTTCAAACGCAGCAAGCGTATCGGATGAGTTGGTATCTCCCCCGTATGCTGCTAAATCGGTTCTACCTAGTGTTGCTTGTGCTGAACTGCTGGTCGTCGGTGTTTGTGTATTCGCTACTATTCAAGAAGAACGAGGCCCGCAGACGCTTCGCATGCTTGCTCTGCGACTGCATTCTGGATTTGGTTTCCTGCATGGGCGTTCCTCTCATCATCGTATTGAGCTACGCGGGGGAGTATAATCCTAAAATCACTGGGTTCGATATGGAGAGATGGTACGACGAGGAGTGGTCTGCTCATGTTTTGAATGAGTTCCAAATGGTCCTCGTTACTTCTTGGTCGGATTTGATAAGCCGCACAGTGTTTTCATTTGGTTTGATCTCGACGACTACAAGCTTAAAGGAGCTCCTACGCCGAGCACCCAGTGGGAGTAAAAGGCGTATTGCCTGTGCTGCTGATAGTGTTCGAATCCCCGACAACCCCAGGCGTACGGAAGCAAACGGTCCTACACTGGACGGTATCATTGGAGCGCATCAGCAGAACAAGCCCGTCAAGGTTGGCGCTGGTAGATACGCCGAAACAGGAGTGAAATCGCGTGGAGGTCGGATCGCATTACACCTTACACACTTACTATTTGGTGTATGGGGTGTGGCAGTTTTAGGTCTGCACATTGATGCGTCTTTGCAAGCAGAGTTGCCACAATGCACTCTGCAAGTGCACCCGTGGGCTATGACAGAGCCAGCATGTTATCTTGCAGTGCTTGACTGTAATCGCCTCGAGATAAGCGGTCGGATGGAGGAAGTGGAGGCTAAGTGGAGTGAGTTTGACAGATTCAGTGTTGTCACATTAGTTATGCGCCACTGCCCTGCAGTTGAAGTGCCCGATATGATCAGCGATTTTCATCAGCTAACTGGCATCAAGGTGTACAATTCAACCATCGCCAGTTGGGGAGTGTCTGCCGCAATCAGCAACACCAACCACCCGGATATTGGATTTCTTTTCCTGATCCGTGTCAATATGACCGATGGTCTTCTACCTGCCGGACTGCACTCAGACGATTTCCCTTCCAAACTGTACGATATCGAGTTTTGCTATACCAATTTACGCGAGCTACCCGATGACCTCGACTCGACATGGATGATCGGGACGATGGTTTACATTGAGTATAGCCAGCTTACAAGCGTGCCGTTGGCACTGACGCGTCTAGACCCGTACTACCTGGCGTTGACTGGGAATCCCATCACCGAACTCCCACCAGAGATTTTTGAAGTCGCCGATATGCTGTATCTGGGCATTGGCAGCACATTGATTAACGAATTGCCGCAGAATGTCAAGAATTTCTCGCCACTGCTTTCGTACATTTACATCACCGATACCAACATCTCGTTTTTTTGGCCGTGGATCGACCCGCTCGTCGAGAGAAAGCTGGATTCTCCGCGCCCTTTGCTTATGGGCGGATCATCTTACTGCTCCGATCTCGAAAAGATCACAAGCGGTAAAGCTAGCAGCTTCAGCGTGTTACCTTCGTCGACTTACTCAGCTACGTTGATGGATCCGTCTGAAGCCAATCGAGCTGTCATTCTGCATACGGTCAACTGTGAGCTTCAATACGGTGCACCTTTTTACCCGATAGAACTGGAAGATGCCAGGAGCGCGCTAAGATAAACTACTAATACAACTCAAGGCAGTATGTCGCTTTGAAGAACGTCATTCAAGTTTTATTTGCAGTGTATGTGTATGCACAGTAAGGCCCAGCTAAGGAAGAAGCTTAAATGGATCCAGACACAGCACCGGCACTCGTAGAACTCGTACCCTGAGCGGATTTGAGCCAGCATGTACCACCGTTGTAGTTCGTCCACGTGAACACCTTGCATCCTGTCTTCGCCCGGCAAAGTGCGCAGCAACCCGAAGCCGCCGAACTAGGTGAGCTGCCGATGTCATTGTTCGCATAGTCGACGTTGTTCACCAATGTGCATGAGGATGAAGATGAACTGATCTGAGCCGATCGGGCTCCACTCTGTGAGGTGGCGGTGCCCTTGGCGCTCTTCAGCCAGCAGGTGCCAGAGTTGTAGTTCGTCCACGTGTACGCATTGCATCCAATCCTTCCCTTGCAAATGGCGCAGCACCCCTCGGCGGAGCTACTGAGAGCGTTACCGATGTCAGCTCCGCCGTAGTTAGTGTTCTCTTCGATTGCGGAGCAGGACGAGGTTGAGCTTCCGCCAAGAGTTGCCGACACAGCACCGCTTTGAGTCACCGCACTCCCCTTAGCGCTCTTGAGCCAACAGGTACCGCCGTTGTAGTTCGTCCACGTGTATGCCTTGCAGTTCGAGTTGGCAGCGCAAATAGTGCAGCAGCCGCTAGCTGATGCACTTTGCTGGCTGCCGACGTCGCTGCCTTGATAGTTCACATTGTTCTCGGGGCTGGAGCATGTGGCACCCGAACCTCCGTTGTTCGATGCGAGGTAGCTCTTGACCTGGTCGGCAGCCTCACGACCGATGTACATGATAAAACCGTAGGGGTTCACCGTACCATCCCGCATAGCACTACCGTCAGCGACGAAGACGTTGCTCATACCAATAACACGGAGCTTCTCATCGGCACAGCGAGTACTGTCAGCCGAGTTCTTCGACGCGAAGCAACTGCCGCCAAAGTGGTGTGTGATGAACCCGCGGTTCGCTGCGACCCAGTTCGCGACGGAAGCGTCGTCAGATCCAGCCGAGAGGAACGTGGCGCCTTGGGCTACCATGGCGCTAACAGTGCGTTGCGCGTACGACTGCATCGCTGCCAGATCTCGGTTGGTTCGGAAGTAGGGCCAGCCTTCATTGAAGGCCTTCCAGTTTCCGTTACCGTCGAAGCCCGAGGCCGTTCTCGACTCGGGGTTGTTCACGTAAAGTGCCAGCGTGAAGGCGTTGCTACGGCTAGCAAACTCACCAAAGCCATTCGTGAGTGCAGTAGACTGGAACTCGTAGTTACGACCTTGGACATCGTAGTTCTCGTAGCTGATAAGGGTCGGCCCAGAGCTTGAGAAGGGGCCTGTGAAGCCTTTGTTCATGTACTGGTCGATCGCCCAGCTCGGTTTGGTTTTGTACTGGAACGAGCTCATCTGCGGATGCGAGAAGGACGCGAACACTACGTTGGTGTCAAACAGGTTCCGGCCGACGTTGCCGTTCACCACCCAGCCGGCAGCTTGCGAGACGCCAGCAAAACCATTGCGGCCGTTAAGCAAGCTGAGCTGCGAGGACGGGCCGATGCCGCTCTGGATCAGCACCTTGGGCGTACTCAAGGCACCGGCGGCCATGATCACTGCACCTCGGGCAGAAAGAGTGGCTTGCGTTCCGCCGTTGTAGACGACACCGGTGGCCTTACCCCCAGCAGCACGCAGAATGTAGTCCACCTTGGCGCCCGTGAGGAGCTTCACGTTGCTGCGAGAGCTCATTGGGCCCCAGAACGCATTGGCAGGAGTGTCACGCTTGCCGTTCTTGAAGGTGAACGGGGCGTGGCCGAAGGTCTTGCTTTTGCTGTTTCGAGCCGCAGCGTCATTGAGGGTGCGTTCGGCATATCCCTTCGCCATCAGAGCCTTGGAGACGATCGAGTAGCCCTCTTGGGTATACCACACGCCGTCCGGCGAAGGCTTGTCAGTGTGGCCGTGCAGCCGCTCGTTCTCGTCCATCTTGGCGACCATTTGAGCCGCCGAGAATGGCCACTGCATGTTGGTCACGTACGCGTCAGGCGGGCGGAAGTAGAGCGCGGCGTTGATGGACGAGCACCCGCCCACGAGTTTGCCGAGCCACATGTACTCGCTGATCCAGTCGACACGGTACTGCTCGTTCGCGGAGTTGTAAGTAGTGCCGTCATACTCGCCGGGGATGTCGAACTTGGTGAGTCCGCGGCCTTGCGCGTAGCTGGGGGCGTCAGTTCCACCGGTGGCAGCTAGGGACTTGGGGCCGGCCTCGAGAATGAGCACCGACACACCCGCGTCGCGTGACAAGTACTCGGCAGCTACGAGACCGCCGGGACCACTGCCCACGACGATTGCATCGTAGAGTTGAGCGTTGGCGCCGGAGTCGGCGGCACTCAGTGCCAGCAACGCACCGACCCAGAAGGTGATCCCTGGGAGCCGCATGGAGAAGGACCTCGAGGCTCGAGGTGGAGAATTCGGAAGTGATGTGAGCTTCACCATCGGAGGAAGCGATCGCCGATCGTCACATGGGTGGTAGAGGTGGGCACGACTGCCTGCTCGCGCCTGGAAACAGTTGCAGATCGTAGCATACGAATCATACAAACTCGATTCGCCCTTCCTTTCTGTCGACACGAACGAACAGAAAAAAACTATGGTTTGCGTTTCTGAACTCGGCCTGAAACCCGGATGGTGAAGTTGAAGTCAGGTGACGACCGTTTTGACCTGTAGACTTTCGCCAGGCTTTCCGATGATACCATCGACGGTTGCTAGTGATAAAATGTCTTCAATGAAAACGCCGCACCGGCACTTTAAGGGTAATAACCAGTCACACGTGTGTATCCATGGACTTGCCGTAGCTGCTTGCTTTTCATGTGCGGATTACACCGGGTCCGCCCGCTGGTGCGTTCCCGATATCTAGAATATCCAAGTACGCGGCTTCGCCAGTAGGCACAAAAGTTGTGAAGGGCTAGTTCCACAAACCCTTCGTGTAAGTTATATAATGTAGCAACACTCAGCCGCTTTGAGTCAGAACAAACCATGGTCCATGGATCCATGTATGTAATATTGGTTCGTGCGATTCACGAAAGAATGTGAATATGTGAGGCTATGATATCTTTTCGAGGGTTATCTCCAAATTCACAAACTCCCGGTGTTCACTCCTTCATCAACTGTGCATGTAGTACAGTACCCGTAAACACTGAGATGCATGTACAGGTACGTCAAGGATTGAGGTGTATTATAGTACATGTAGAGCAATACATACTACACTACTGATTCGCACTGTACTGTAGTTCAACACTGCTGACCCCTATGCATCTTCTCTGTACCAGTTAGAGTTGGGTCTAATCATTACCGGGTTAATACCAATTACCGTTATTACCTTCCTAATAACTTCCTAATAACGGTATTACCTTTTGTGTGAAGTTAGTGTGGCAGGACAGCTTCAGCTGAAAAAACAAGGAAGTGATGAGGCTAGCATCTACGCGCCGATCTTACCTTCCTCGTGGTTGGAAGTCTCGAGGTGGGAGCAAGTACAAAGCCCTGGTTCTTGGGAGAAGCACCCCCTGTCGGAAGCTAGAGTGGATATTCGACTGTACACAAAAGGGCGATTAACTGTACACAATCTTTACATAATGGTATTACCAATCGGTATTTGATGTCTAAAAGTCCTAATACCAGTTATTAGGAGTTATTAGGAGTTATTAACTTGGTAATAAACAACACTAGTACCAGTATTTATGTAGCCTGTGAGCCGATCCACTCAAGGATCCTGATCGCCAATCAGTGATCGGGCGTGCCTACAATCCCAAACAATTTGTCACACACTGGTGTCGATTGCGTCGATAGCTCTCTGCTCTGGCAATCTAGAAACTGCAAATTGCATATTGCAGTCTACAGTCTGCAATACATACAGGTACAGTAGTGGTGCAGTTACCGGTATGAATATCGACGCAACTATACATTCGTGCCGTGTACAGTAGCTCCGCCAGAGTTGTTGTTACTTTCCTAATGTCGAATTATGGCCCACTCGACTCGAGTCTTCCCTAGGTGACCTTCACGTTTGGTCAATTTCTACATATTGACGCTTTATGGAGCTTCGTCGTATCTTCGCCCAAGATTCATGTCACCGTCTCAATGATACTTGCGTAAGGACGACTTGCAACCATATCCGGGCTTTGGAGCTCATTTTAGCTTCTTAGCGCAGCATAATCCATGCCCAAAACAAAAATGTTAGTCAATGCGTGTCAACTACTCTTGAATGTTTACTTCGAACACTTCTACTTGTTACCGTCAATCAACACGGCGATTCTTCCAGAAGCCCTGCCACAACATCTATCACATTCGAACTGTGTACATCGACAGAAAAAAAGAAAGGGGTCTACTTCCTCATTGCCGTAGGCACTCGTCCACGGTGTTGCTTAGCAAACCCTCTCAACTGTATCCGAATGTGGCGAAAAGCCCAGGTAGGTCGGGGCGTGGGGAAGCTTTGCAAGCCTTTCGCATCCTCTTTCCTACTGTTTTCCCACATTCCGCGAATATTTTCCAGTTCTACTCACTTCGTGGGGGTGCGGCACTAGTTTCTTCGAGTCGCGCACACAATGTTAAGTCGCGCGTGCAATAGTCAGCTAATTGGGCAACCACATCAGTAATGTCTATTGATCCTTGTTGCGACTTGACTTGCCGCATCAGCTCGTCCGATACTCTGAGCCATCGCGATTTCGTAACTTTAGTAGTGCGACTCGAGCCGACGACAGCCGTGAATCCAACAGAGACGCAGGCAGATGAGGGCGGACGCTACAATCTGCTCAATAGTACCGATCGAGGTGGCCAACCGCGACTGGCTAGTTTTCTTTTTCGTCAGATGACGCTCCAGGAGATCAGGGACCTCCGCCGTCGACTGAAAAAAGAGTCAACAACTTCCTGCGCTGGGACCCCTCCAGTAAGCAAGATGTGAAGCATACCCCTATCGTTCTGCTGCCCAGATTCAGTAGCCGGCTAATCGCATATCGAACGACCTTCTTCTCATCTCCATAGTTCAGCATGGCGACCTCATTCACACTCCAAAAACAATTGCGTCGTGTGTTGAAGTTGTATTTGCGGTCGACTCGAGTTGCTAGGTGTTGGTGCTGAGCCATACCCCCTTCTTCCATTCGACCGCTCGTTCTACCAACACCAGGCACTACGTAATTGTCTTCGTCCTCGTCTTCATCGACTTGCACTTCATCTTCTGTCTCAGTTTTAGAGTCTGGTAGGAAACGTTGCAGCGAGGAAACTCGTCGAAATTTTGATTTGGTCTAGCAACTGCTTTATTGCGGACCAACGCCGATGCCTTACCAGTGCAGCGACCCGAGATGACTGCAACTCTAGGTAGACCTTGCACGCAACTTGTGAGAAGTCCTGCTCGACTTGGTGCAGAGATCGGTTGGGATCTAGAAGATTTGATCGCCTCAAATGTAGACCACGATGGTAGCATTCATAAAACACACAGTAGCGTTCATGGTTTAGGATCCAGCAGCATTCGATTGGTGCCGTGGATGCCAGTGTATTTGTTCGACTAGAACATCACCAACGCAAGATGAGCAGACCTAGCTGTCGTCTTTTCGTATTTTTTGTCCCCAACCTTGGTGAATGCTCTAAAGACGTTGCAAAAAAGAGCTTGTAAGCTTCCTTAGTGGCCTCTCCATGCGTTTGGGACCCTGTTTCGATTTGATCCGATCACCATTTAGCGAAGATACTGGGGTCTGACGCTGGCAGTTGCTAGTCGCAATGCATTCCCTTTGGCTGTCTCACCAAAAGCCCGCTGGTATTTGTCGCGAGTGACGTTGACTCAGCGTGCTCTTGGCACTGCACAACAGTTTTTGGAATCACGAGTGTAGCATCTTCAAAAATGCGCCGACAATTCGATACAATATTGTCCTCGCTACTGTGTCCATCGCGAGCTTTTGCCAAAATGTAGCATGGTTTGATTAGTATAAAACATTTTATTTGAGAGATAAAAAACATTCATTTGGCCAAGCTGTACAAATTGTCCCAGTCATCCAGAGGGAACGCCGTAGAGTATGGAGGCGGCGAGCAGTCAACTGCTTGGGTGAGAAAATCCCGATTTTGCAGGGAAGGGTTCATGAGTAGTGGGGAGAACTCTGGTTCGAACGGAGTGCTGAAAGCATGTAAAGAACCATCCATAACTTTCGCCAAGTCGGAACAGTAGGCAGAGCCACTAGCGAGTATCATCGGGGAGCCAAACGCTAGCATCGATTCGACGAGAGGGTCAATCCAGGACCAGAAAAAAGAGATAGCGGTGTTGCTAAGATCGACATAAGGCGGACTGGTGGTTGGATAAGGAACCGTTCGTGGGAGGGAGCTGATATTGGTTCGTCCCAACATGAGGTAGAGCATACCACTGCCCTCGAAGAGCTCGGGAGGTACCTCTGAAATGGGGTTACCTGCCAATACGAGATAGTACAATTGCAGTCGAATGAGCGCTAGAGGCACTGAGCTCAACCGACTATTTTCAAGATAAACACTGGAGCCGAGGTGCCATTTGGAGTCAATGTCATCTGGAATATCGTGAAGGTTTGTCTCGCAGAAGTAGATACCTAAAAGACTCGAAGGGAATTCGGATGACTGCAAACCCAAAGGCATCTCCCCCGCAGTCATATTTGTACGGGCGACAGACACTGTTGTCAAGCTTGAGTGATGAGAGTCTGTAAGGGCTGAATCCCCATCCCAAAGAGCAATTGTCGAGTTATAGATTCGAAAGTCTTGCAGTAGACGAAAATCTTCGATCGTAGTCGGCATCTCAAAGGTTTCGCAGTGCAAAATACGCAGTTTTACAACCGCCGTGCGATCAAATTTCCCCCACTCACGAAAAACATCATCTTTTGTGCCAGTTGTACCCAATTCGTAGCAGTTGAAATTCACAACAAAGCAAGACGGTAGTGCTCCAGCCATGGGATGTACTTTGGGTATACATCCCGGCAACGGTGTTTTGAGGTTAGCGTGTGCATGCAAGGCAATTACAACGACACCCCACACAACAAATATGACATGCACTGCGTGAACCAACCTTGGTTTCGTTTTTATGTAGTATCCTCTCGTGCTCTTGATTGTTGACCGTTTTTGAAGTAGTTGTGTACTCCATTTGATGTGACGAATTCCTGCGGTAGATATTCTCACATTGAACTGAGGAGCAGCAGTGGGTTCAATCTGTCGCGTTTGCCTCGGGGATCGACACAATAAGTCCTTCATATTTGCTGTGGTCATAATAAGGCCCATTGAGAAGACAACACGCATCGCCAGGTCTGACCACGATACAACCAAAATCATTTGGGCTTCGTTAAGCATTTGAGCCATCCACTCATCGTCGGATAACGCATCTAGATTGAAGCCAGCCAGCCCAACATTGTATTGGTTGACATAGCGTGACACAACCATGGCGGACACACCTACGGTCGTCATCATGTCCAGCACGCAGTCAAAAACTACCAACGCAAAGCGACGCCACGCTTCATCGTGCCAAAACCAATCCGAATAGATTATCACGGAGGACCAGCAATTCGCCACAAGTAGTCCCACATAGAAGTGGTTGAGCTCCGGGCGTGGTAGATGCTTGCTCATTCGAACGGCTTGGACAGTTTGTAGCGCGGTTTCTAAGAATTCGCGACACATGAGAATGCTGTGGAAGTATCTCCCGTTTACACCAAAGAACCCACTCCGGTGAGCAATCTTCATATATACCTCCGTGAGACTTTGAGTTGCGAAGCTTCTCGTACGATCTCGTTCCACTTCAAGCTGAGGCTGGCGGAGGGCCACCGCAACACCTTTGCTGTTTTTTCGTGAAAGCGTAGATTTTAGTGTGAAAGATAATGTTCTCTGCCAACAGGAGCAAGCAACTTGATGTAGAACGCAACACGCATGCACTGAAGCAATAACTATATGCACGTACGCGATGTTGCGGAAGTTTTCTCGGGCCATTCCAATCGAGTAGGGCTCTAATATGTAGCTTAGAAACGTTGCATCGAAGTCCCAGTAGAATTTAGCGAAGCTCGCGTTGTATGCACTACTCAGCAGATGGACGACCAAGATAACGACCCACCAGAACGCAAAACCCCAAAACGAAAGATTCACGTATTCAGTATATAGCGAAGCATCGACTCCCTCCGGACGAAACATGGCATGTCCTTAGCAGCCACTTCGATTACTAGTGACCCGTTGTTTTCATCTACTATTTCCAGTTGTTTGTTGGGCTCTATTTCTGTGCGCGATGGCAGGCAAGTTGCTTCACGTCGCGACACGTCTAAGCTTGTCGTGCTAATCAGCTACGAAGTATTAACTAGCTTGCAGGAGGGTGCAATGAATGACTACGTAGCTTCCTTTTCGCTGGACCCACTTATCTGCTGCTTGCGTAGGTTATTGGTTTGAATAAACTTTCTTAACATCGTGGAAGCTCTGCATATTCCACCATACACCATCCGTCAGTTTTAGTTCTCATCATTCTACGCCACAAACATATGTACTTACTTTAGGAGCGCTTGAGGGACTCGGTCAGGATTCTTTTTCGCGAAGCCTCTTAACCGTCTCTCGAAACTTGATAAATGTGCCGGTAGGTTGGGCCCTGATGTCGCACTTTCACCTATGAGGATCCACTCAGCTAGTACTTCGCCCATTTCAGAAAAACGCTTCCAGGCTTCCTCCGTTCGTGGAGGTGCATTCCCAGGCTTATGAAGACGAGTACACAGTTTGAAATCGTGGTGAAATAAGCTTGCAAGCTTTCCCATGGGCTTATCAATCCTATTAGGCTCCAAAGCCCCGGCTTGTGACCTCACCCGTGCAATATAAGATTCCATTTGATGCAGAAAATCCGGTTCATTAGTAGTCCATTGCTTTTGGAGTAGCTCCCGCGTAGCGTCCAACTTCGCCTCAGATAAACAATTTGGTAGATCAGCGTTGCTTTTCGCCAATGCGGAAATTTGTTGAATCTTTTTCGTTGTCGTTGAAAACCATTTCTGGCTCATACTTCGCCGTGAGCGATGCGGCTCTAAAACCGCCGGCAACATTATTGTCGCTTCACAGAAAGCAATGGCAACTTCTGCACTTGGGATGCCACCGCCTCTTATGAGTTTCAGCAATTTGTTCATTGACACATTGCTCCAGCGTCCGATCGTAGCCATAACTTGGCCTACTCGAGCCACATCCGCTTTCTCGCTCAATTCAGCAGCCTTTTTCATGATGCTGATATAACTCTTGACACACTTCTTCAGCTGCATCGCCAACTCCTCAGCCTCGGTGGGGTCCAAACTCGTTTGTTGACTTTTCTGGGCAACTTCAGCCTCACTTTTCTCACCCCTGCCATGGTCCAAATTGGAAGCAGTAAACCCTACAACGCCGTCGATACTGTCTGCATTGTCTCCCTGTTTCGATTCTTCCGCGTCTTCAACTTGATCGGCCGCTGCCTCGTCCTCCGTCTCCGTCTCGGACTCGTAGTCGACCACATCCTCCGACTCCAATTTCACTCGGAAATCATCCGTTCTCAACCGCTTAGTCGGCCTCGAGTCGATGTCTCGCGACTCGGAGGCTTTCGCGACGACGGCGCGAGTGGAGGCCCGGATTTCGTCCAGAAGTTGCTCGATGTGGATGAGGACGGGGGTCATCACGGCTGCCGGAGCGAGGCTGCTACTGGCCAGCTGTGAGTGATCGACGAGGCCGGCTGCAATGCGCGTGAGCTGCTGCCGGACTTCGCGTAACTTGTCCATCGTAAACTATTTTTTGGCCAGAACGACAAGGATTAATGTCATTGAAGTGGGGGTCTGCTGCGTCAATGCTAACTACAGTTAGCATACAGTGCACTTTAACACGTGCAAACCCCAGCGGCAGCCGTGCACAGAGGGAAATATCCCCCTAGGAATGCAGCTACAAAAACAGCCTTTTGAAGATGATGACCAGACCAGTGATGTTGTAACATTCACAAACTGTAGCAGTGTGTATGTAGACTCAAAAATAGTTTCTCTTTATACGAACGCTGCCATGGGTGAGAGTTTCTAGTGTATTGCAGCTATATCGTCTCGGCATGCCGCATCGCGTTGGCCCCATGAGGGCTCCGGGCCTGGCTCAGATCCGAGCCCACGAGCGTGTCGCTCGCCTGCGCACCGACAAATTTTCTCCGGCCATGATGAGACTGGCCTGGTCGACCTTCGTGCTGCTGCATTTCGTCTGCTTCCTCTACTTCGCAATGGCGGGTTGGTGCTACTGGAACCTACCCAAAACCCGTCTCGATGCATGGCTTTCCATGCTGTACATCGGAGTGGGCACGGAGTATCACCGGGTAATTGGCGTCTTCCATGCTGCTGTTGCTATGGTTCATGCTGCCTACATTATTTGGATGATCGGATGGTCATACCGCAAAAATGACCTTGTCTTCGCTATCTACAACGTTTTCAAGTGCCCCATCAATGTAGAAGGCGTCGGGGACGATTGGCCTCTCGTGTCCCCTGTGAAAAATAGTGTTTACTGGGTATATAGAGCTGTGTTTACCCGCGATGGTTTTTTAGGTGTGGATGGACCAAACTTTGACGTCGTCTTGCTCTGTCGTGAGATTTTGGAGACAGCGCTACAGACACAACAGGCCTACCGCATGAGCCTTTTATTGCCACGCAGGGGACTCAACCGTGGATACGTGGCGCTACTAGTTCTGAATTGTTGGAGCACCGCCCTTGTACACTCGGTCTTTCAGCATCATGCTACAAGGCGACGTTTGCTGGCGCTTGTTTGCGACTGCATATTGGATTTAGTGTCTTCTGTGGGAATTACGACGATGCTCGTGGCCATTTACATCCCTGATTTCGACTTCTCTACCTATGGCTTTCCATTTCTTAAATGGTACGAGGACGTGTGGCGAGTCTACGCCATGAGTGAGTTCCAAATGATTTTAGTGAGCTCCTGGGGTGACATGGCGATGCGGCTTATCTTCGCTATGAGTATGCTGGGCAACCTCAATAATATGAAAAAGCTCATGCGGGCAAGACCTACGAAAGCTGTACGCACTGGAATTAATCCACGCCATGCTACAGTCGTGGCTCCATTTCGCGCAAGCTTGGCGAATCTGAAAAAGGCGATGCCCAACTTCGATGGAATGGACCCCGAGACGATGCATTACTGGGTGGGAAAGACGACGGAGATCGGCTTTTTCGTTTGGGGGCTCGTAGTATTAATCCTTCACATGTATGCTGAGTCTATCCCAGAGCTATCGCAATGCAAAATGCAAGTAAAACCCTGGTCCACGTCGCAGCCATCCTGCTCTTTGCTCGAGCTCGATTGCTACGAGTCTGGGATCAGCGGCAGGGATATCGAAGTTATTCCAGAGTGGCGTCCATTTGATCCAGTTACTGTTGTTCGCTTGGTAGCTCGTCACTGCCCTGGTCTGGAAATACCTTCAACATTAAGTGAGTTCACTCAACTGAAGGAATTTAAGATCTACAATTCGACGATAAAGAAATGGGATGAAAGCGCGGCGATTTCCCAGGTAGCCCATCCAGAGCTGACAACATTATTTCTCGTGCGCGTCAACTTCACCGACGGAAAACTTCCGGCCGGTCTCCATACTGAAATATTACCGGAGGCGTTGCAGGATATTGAATTTTGTGTGACCAATTTGCATACCTTGCCTGATGACTTGGACCGCAAATGGCCCCAGTACGCTAGCATCTACCTTGAGGCAGGTGAATTCGATGAAATTCCGCCATCGTTGGTACGCCTAGCTCCGTACGACTTATCGCTATCGTTGAATCCAATTTCCACCATCCCAAAAGAACTCTTCGAGAGTGACTCTGTCGCATATTTAAGTTTTGGGGGAACCTTTATCTCGGAGCTACCTCCGGATGTCACTGAGCTAGCTTCCACAGTGTACGATGTGAATCTGAGCGACACAAACATATCTTTCTTTTGGTCATGGATCGACGCATTGGCAATTGTCCCTACAAGCTCTCCCCCAATAACCGCTGGTAATACGCCCTACTGCGATGAAGTCCAACGCATTTTTGAAAGAGAGCAATCTGGCTTCTCCATTCCTGTATTTGTTTTAGATAACGAGTCAGATACCTCCGTGCTGTTAGACAGCTCTGTGAAGAACTGGCCGACGTTAAGAAATGCTGTATCCTGCGAAGTGGAGGACAGCACGTATTACCCACTAGACTTTGAGGATGAGTATAGTAAAATTAATTGACACACTACGGACATGTCTTACTCGCGCAGTCCAGCGACAAAATCTATTTTGTCAACCATTGCGATCTACTAAACCTATCTTCTCCTCAAGCGCATGCTCGCTATATATGTCAACTACAACCGAGCTTTTCATAGTTATTGAGGTCATTACCTGTTTCTCGACCTCCAACCATGTCGTATGTTCGCCAGAAGCAACGTGGTCCTCCAGGCCCGCGTCTCGTACCCGCCTCTTCCGCAGCAGTGGAAGATGATAGCGCCGGCGAGTTTTCACCTTTTGCCTTGAGGTTATGCTGGTTCGTTTTTGTTACTCTGCATGGATTTTGCGGGCTGTATTTTGCTTCCATGTCGTTTGGGTATTGGGTGCTCCCGGGCACTACCTTCGGTCGATGGCTCTACTTTTACAATCTCGGACTAGACCCTGAGAATGATGGAACTATCTCAATTGTCCATGGTTGCATCGCTGCAGTCCACGCTGGCTACTTGCTGTGGATGCTTGGTTGGTCAATTCAAAAGAGAAGTCTCGTATTTGCCGTCTACAACGTTTTCGGGACTCCACCAACCAATAGAACTGGTAGTGAGAAGCGACTCGCTCATAAATTATGGAATTCTTATCGTTCATTTCTCTTAAAATTGGGGTTGTACGGAGTTGACGGCCCTTATTTCGATTTGGTTCTCTTTTGTCGAGAAGTATTAGAGACCTCGCTTCAAACCAGCCAAGCATATCGCATGAGTCTACTAATTCCACGTAGCGAGCTGAATAGGGGCTACATTGGCTTATTGGTTCTTAACTGCTGGTCTACGACTGTGGTACATACGGCGTTCCATGGAAGCTACACAAAAAGACGATTCTATGCCATAGCGAGCGATTGCATACTGGACTTAGTGACATCAGTCGGCATTTCGATAGCCTTACTTGCCTTATACGTACCAGAATTTGACATGACGATTCATGATTTTCCTGTACACAAGTGGTATGAAGACGTCTGGGTAATGCACGTGATCAGTGAATTTCAAATTCTTCTGGTGACATCATGGGGTGATTTAGTTATGCGAGTGATCTTTGCGGTAAGTATGATCTTGAACATGAACAACATGAAGAAGCTGCTGAGTACGACGATACAGACCTCGGCCATGTCATCTGAAACGAGTCGTGCCAGCGCAAACCGTCGAATGTCAGTGGTACACCCTCTCCACCCGAGCTTAAGGGATTTACATGGCTCAAGCAAACCTAGCAAATTACGAACAGTGCTGCGATTAGAATCACGACTGACACAAACGCTCTTTCTGGCTTGGGGGATAGTCATTCTGACTCTTCACTTGTATGCTGAGTCCATCTCAGGTCCTCACCAGTGTAGAATGCAAGTGAAGCCTTGGTTCATCTCCGAGCCTGCGTGTTCCCTCATGGTTCTAGATTGCTACGACTCGCAATTAACTGGCGTCGAAAGCGAGGTTGTGGCGCAATGGAGCTCGTTTGACCTGACAAGCACGTCTGGGGTTGTGATACATCACTGCACAAGCTTCGAGATGCCCGTGCTCGTCCGCCAGTTTTCAAATCTGAAGCTGCTGAAGTTCTACAATTCCACCATTGTGCAGTGGTCAGACAGCGCTGCTGTGACCCAGGCTCACCACCCCAATCTCATCATGCTATTTCTTGTCCGGGTAACACTGCCCGATGGACAACTCCCTGCTGGAATGTTAGCTGATGATTTCCCCCATGGATTGGCTGACATTGAAATATGCCACACGAATTTGCGATCCATGCCAGAAGATTTGGATTTGAAGTGGCCGCAGCTTGCAAGTATCTACATCGAGGCATGCGAGTTCACCGAAGTTCCCCCCTCCTTGGCGAGGCTAGCCCCGTATGATTTATCGCTGGCGATGAACCCGATCACTACCATTCCTGCTCGATTGCTGGAGGGTGGACTTGTGTTTCTGCACGTTGGCGCCACCCCCATATCTGAACTACCAGAGAATGTTACTGATGCTTCGCCGCTGGAACAAATACGCGTTGATAATACAAATGTGTCATTCTTTTGGGATTGGATTGATCCCGTCGTTGAAAGCGCTGGTGCTGTTCTCTCGGACGTGCCCACTACCGTCGTAGCATCAAACACGCCATATTGCGCAGCTCTACAGCGGATATTTAGCGGGGAGGATACGACATTTTCAGCACCACAGCACACAGATCAATCGCGATATTTATCCGATGCCTCAACGCCAAACTGGGCCACGTTGATGCAAGCCGTCTCGTGCGGCGAGTGGCCAACAATTTTGTATCCTATCGCGTCAGAAGACATCAACAGCGGGATCAAGGCTGTACAGTGAATTCAATGTACTTTGGTGTGAGAGATGGCTTGGAGTAGTTGGTAAATGTGATCATAGTTTCTGAGTACAGCTGAAGCTGCAAACGCTGTCAGATTGAGCGATTGAAAACGCGATGACTTGCTCTCGAGTTGAGCTAGGACGGTGGTAGGGCTAGCATTCAAACTGATCAAGAATGAGTGATCGTCTAAAACATCCTGTACCGCTGTAACTTCAGTAAAAAAATCCCTGAAACTACCGCGCGCGCGAGGTATTTATTGAAACTCCTCCAGAGTCGCGGCTGTGGCATCCTGACGTGGTTTCTAACTAACCAACATTTGTGAGCTCTTACGCAATGTCCCGTGCGCTGTTGGCTCTTTCCGCGTTTTCGGTGATACTGTCGCTGTCCCCACTTCTCTCGGTACATGCCCCGGGTTTCCACGGCACAGGAGCCGACGGCATTTCGCGGAAAGCCAAGCTCGTCAGCTATCGCGCAGCAATCTACGGTGGCCAACAACGCAGTTTTGCAAGCTGGAAGTTGCTTATTTTCGTGCTATTCGCGCTAGCAGCAGGATTCTCACGACGGCAAACCCCAGAAACACGATCAAGCTCGCGGGGTCGAGAGGCGCCTGCCTATTAGAATCGATCAATGAAGTGCATGCGTGTACATGTCGAGTTGCATTTTCAAACGACATGTCAGGCGAGATGAGAATATAAATAAATTCTTCAGAACAATGATCGCCCTCGAGGTTACTACGTGCTGGTACATGCAGACAGAGGTCGCGGGGAGCCAAACCTGTATGCTTCCATCGACTGTGCCCGTTGAGGTTCAGTTGCCCTCTCTGGGCCGGATTGCGTTCGAGCTGAGTTGAAAATCGCCCTCCAATATTTTTTACCCATCGCAATTATGTTTAATTAATTATTATTATTTAAACGAATTGGTAATGAAATGTTTTTATTACCAATTATGGAAATAATATTGTAATTATAAACAATTGGTTGCAATTGAACAGTAAAAACTAATTAAAAGTGCAGTATTGTCGCGTACATTTTGCGCACTTCTTCTGGTAGAACCGTTCTTTTTCTAGCAGGAGCAATAATAGCAGATATGATTTAGGGAAGCGCCAGCTTCCGTGTAGTTGCTCGTTTGTACTTGCAGTCTATCTCTTGTGGGCCAGGTTGTACAGATCTTCATGCTCGATCGGATACAATGTTTTCGTGCAAGGGTCACAAGACACCGCTTTTTTCAGTGTCGGCCAGTTCTTTGCAGATGGGTCAGAGAGAATTACTGACTGGTGCTCGTGGTTTAGTGCTGAAAATCTTGTTTGGTAACCTTCGTAGATGCTCTCAAGATCAGAGCAATACGGAGAATTGGTAGCTAGAATGGTCGGCAAATTGTTGTACACAGCTCCTGCATGCAGCACCATAGGATCAATCCAGTTCCAAAAGAACGATACGTTGGTGTTATCAACCCGAATTTTCATAAAAGGAGACACGTTCATAGCATCTCTAGGTAGCTCAGATATTAGCGTGCCCCCCACATGGAGGTAGCCAACATTTCCCTCGATCACAGCGGCCGGAACGGTCTGAATCGGATTCAACGCGAGGGATAGTACGAATGGGGCCAGTCGCGACAGCGAATCTGGTACTTCTGTCATATTGCAGGCCTCAAAGTAAATCGTGGCAAACTTGGGCCATTTCAAATCAAAGTCGTCCGGTAACGTGCGTAAGTTAGTAACGCAGAACTCGATGTCCATAAGCGCCTTCGGGAAGTTATTAGACAGAAGACCGGCCGGTAATATGCCATCGGTCATATTAACTCGCACAAGGAACAGCATGATAAGATTCGGATGGTGCGACTGGGAGATAGCAGCACTTTCGTTCCAGGCCACAATAGTAGTATTGTAAAATTTGAGTACTCGCAACCGTGAAAATGTGGTTAGCATATCTGGAACTTCGAGACCAGGGCAATGTTTAATCACCACTCCAGCCGGAGTTGTTGGATCAAATGCCTGCCACTCGGTGAGAACCTCGCTTTTTTCACCGGTGAAGTTGGATGCGAAACAATCCAGAACCAGGAGAGAACACGACGGTTCCGAGATAAACCAGGGCTTCACCTGCATTGCGCACTGAGGGAGACCCGAAATCGACTCGGCGTACAAGTGGACGATAATTAGGAGGATACCCCACACGAAGAATAGCACCGGTGCCACACGCGACTCCACAGCTAGTAGGGTTTGAAGTCTGTGTTGTCTGTATGCGCTTTTCACGTCCGTGAGTTGAGGTTGAAGAGGTTGAAAAGGTTGCACGGATGTTCTTCGTCGGTTCGCACTGGGGTATCTCTTTTCTCCGGTACTTTTTGGACGCTCAACTGTAGCGCTCAACAACTTTTTCATGTTGTCCATGTTTCCAATCATGCTTACAGCAAACACCACTCGCATTGCCAAATCGCCCCATGAAGTTACCAGTACAATTTGGAACTCGCTGAGGATATGTACTAACCAGGTGTCCTCATACCATTTGTATACCGGAAATTGGTTCGTTTCGAAATCGAAATCGCTCGAGTAGATGGCTAATAGCACTGTAGAGATACCCACCGATGTGACCAGGTCCAATATACAATCGCACACGATAATGTAAAATCTCCGTTTGATGGAGCTGTTGTGGAAAGCCGAGTGCACAAGTGCGGTGGACCAACAATTCAGCACTAACAACACACTATAGAATCGGTTCAGCTGGGTGCGCGGGAGCAACAAGCTCATACGGTATGCTTGCTGTGTCTGAAGCGCAGTCTCCACCGTTTCTCGGAGGAGTAGGGCCAGGTCAAAATACGGTCCATCTACGCCGATGAGCCCAGCTCCAACGAGTACAGCGCGGTAAATGCGACAAACGTTCCACTTGATCGAATCTGGTGAGTTTAGCCCCGGGGAATCAAATACGTCGTAGACAGCAAAAACCAGTTCCCGAGTTTTTAGCGACCAGCAGACAATCCACACCAGATAGACGAAATGAATCGTTGCCACAGAGCCGAGCACGACGGCGATGGTTCGATCATAAGCGCTCCCTAGACTGAGTTCGTAGAAATACAACCACACGTCTAACGTCGTACCCGGCAGCCCCCAGTAAAAACACGCCATCGCAGCGAAGTAGATCCAGCAGTAAGTGTGAAGCATGACAAAGGCTGCCCAGCACAAGCGTGTCGTGTTGGGCGAAAATGTGTTGTTTCGAATAGGGAGAGGCCCGTCATCAGGTCGAACTTGGGCACTGCATTTGACAACTTGAGCGCACTTGTACATGACTCCTGTTTAGACAGCCTCCTGCGTTTGTGGGGTGATATTGCCTGCAGGCTTTTGCCGAGGGCATTAATAGTACTTGAAGAGCTCTTAACTCGTTTCACCGACCTATAAATGTTCATCGCTTCAGCGGTGGCGGCTATTATTTTACACAACATCAAGCAGCGTTCCGCTCGCAATTTCAACATGAGCTCCCGCGTAGTCCAGCTAGGTGCTGGCTTCGCGTTTTCGCTGAACTTTGGTCGTCTGTGCTGGGTATGTTTTTTTACTCTACATTTCTTCTGTTTGTCCTACTTCGCCTTTGTAGCTTGGTGCTACTGGAACCTGTCGGGATCGCTTCTAGAGCGATGGCTGCATTTGTACAAAATTGGATTTGGTTCCGAGCACAACGGAGCCGCCGCGATTGCACATGGGCTACTTGACATGGATGATTGGGCTGTCGATAAAAGAAAAGAAAATTTCGTTTGGTATTCCGGATACTGTCAGCTCACGAAAGACACTAAGGAAGAGTTCAAGTTTTAGTCTCTCGAGATTGTACCACGCAGCTGCTTCGCGAAGTGACCTGGTCGGTGTCAATGGCCCCTATTTTGATCTGATTCTACTTTGTCGAGAGGTAATCGAGACAGCACTTCAAACACACCAGGCTTATCGAATGAGTCGTTTCCTCCCTCGCACTGGGCTCAATCGATGTTATACCGCGTTGCTAGTTTTGAACTGTTGGTCTACTGCTCTTGTCTATTCCATCTTCGCTACGAGTGCTCCAAAACGGTGGGTTTTCGCTATCATTTGCGACTGCATTCTGGACCTGGTAAGTTCGGTGGGTATCACAACAATCCTACTTACCATTTACTCAAACGACTTCGACTTCACACTGAATCAATTTCCTGCCAACAAATGGTATGAGGATATCTGGGTTGTCCATGCTATGAGTGAGTTCCAGATTATTCTTGTATCGTCGTGGGGGGACCTGGCAATGAGGCTGGTATTCGCATTGAGTATGATCAGCAACGTGAATAACATGAAGAAGCTGTTGATAACACACGCATCGATGCAGAACAGAGCAAAAATGCTTAACCACCGGGTTACGGCTGTCCTACCTCTTCATCCAAGCATTCGTGACATTTCGCCTGGCGTTGATAATATTCGAAACCGATTCAATCAAAAAGTGCATGCAGAAGCGCGCTTCACGCAAATATTATTTGTTGCGTGGGGGTTAGCAATTTTAACTTTTCACATCTATGCCGACACTATCCCAAAAATTTCACAATGCAAAATGCAAACCAAGCCGTGGTTCACAGTGCGGCCATCCTGCTCACTACTATTGCTCGACTGTTACGACTCCCAAATCGATGGACGTGAGAACGAAATAATTCCTGAATGGAGTTTATTTGACCCTAGGACCACTGTCCGCATTGTGATACACCATTATTGTCCTGCCCTAGAAGTACCCGCTGCTATTACCAATTTTTCAAGTTTGAAAGTGCTCAAGATTTATAATGCATCTATCGCGAGCTGGACTGAAAGAGCTGCTGTCACACAGGCCCACCACCCTGATCTCATCATGGCATTTTTCGTTCGAGTGAATATGACGGATGGCCAACTCCCCATGGGACTTCAAAATGATGATTTCCCTCACTCATTGAACGACATCGAATTCTGCGTTACCAATCTGCGCTCCTTGCCTGACAACTTGGACCTGAAATGGCCACAATCCGCAAGTATCTATTTCGAAGCTTGTAATTTGACTGAGATCCCGGAGGCACTAGCAAGATTTGCCCCGTATGATTTATATATCGCAATGAACCCCATCACCAGCGTTCCTTCATCAATAATCGAGGGCAATGTCGGCTACCTTCATCTTGGCGGTACGCGTATATCTGTACTTCCGGAGTCAGTTTCCAAAGTTGTCCCCACGTTCAAACTTCGGATCGATAACACAGAGATATCTGGCGATGGATTGATCCCATAGTTTCAAGTGCAGGAAGCATGATTTCAGATCTGCCGGCAATTTTAGCGGCAAACTCACCGTACTGCCGAGATCTTGAACGTATCTACGGTGGTAATCAGACGACCTTTTCCTCATCTCAGCACGAACATCAATCCATATTTCTATCCGATGCTAATACAACGAACTGGCCAACGCTAAGAAAGGCCGTCTCTTGTGATCAATGGCCAAGTACATGGTATCCATTAGAGTATGAGGACACGTATAGCGCGGTGAAACTCGAATAAAGGTGACATATGCAGTTTGTTTTCCGTCGGAGTCATATGAACGTATTGGCGTAGGCGCAAATCATCATCACCATGGCATTTTTCCTTAGGTCATACTTTTAAAAATTAAGTATACTTAAAAGTGGTAAAAGTAGATATCATACTATCCGAGAGGTCTTCTGGTTGAACTCCGTTGCATCCCTTCGTCTCCATGTGTTCTTCCCCTTCCGTGTCAGTTTCACGGGCGTCTGCTGCCGGCTTCTTGGATTTTACCTGAGCTCGGTATGCATCGCTTCAAGACGATCAGTGTTAGAACTTGACCGGGTATATATCACGACAGCGCGACACCCTTCGGATAATCAGTCTGTAGCATACTCCTGTTGCAGTAGACATGTTTACGGCCAGATTCGCTCGTTGGCTCCGGGCATTTACCATCAAATTGTCTATCGAACAACGCCTGATGCATATGCCGTTTTCTTATTATCTAATTTTGTCTGGCTATTCGTGAAAAAAGCCCGTCTTGCCTTTTATTGAACTCAATGCGTGCGCGTGACGACCCAAGCGGTCCGACACAACGAGACATGGAAAGGCAAGTTGGACTGCTGCCTTGTAGTGCATTTTCTCCCGTCACATTACGAGTCTGGTGGTTTATGTTTGGGAGTCTCCATCTTTTGTGCGTGGCTTATTTCGCAGCAATGGACTGGCATCTACCGGGGACGACGTTAGATATGAACTTATACTACTACGGGCTTGGGTTGGGCAGCAATCATGACCGAACAGTGGCGGTAGTTCATGGATGCATTGCTGTAGCTCACTTATGTTCTCTGCTTTGGATGATCGGCCGGTCAATTCAGAAGCGGACATTCGTATTTCCTGTGTGTGGCCTCAATTCGAACAAAATCACTGTCTCGCGCAAGCGGAGAGGACGGAATGACACTCTTGCGAGCATCTACCAACGAACTGTGTCCAGCATCGGGATCTTCAGCTTGGGAAGCCCGTATTACGACTTGGTCTTGATGTGTCGAGAGGTGGTGGAGACAGCTCTCCAAACGCAGCAGGCTTACAGCATGAGCTTGTTGCTATCTCGAGCTCAGCTCACACAAGGCTACGTTGCGCTACTCGTTCTCAATTGCTGGTCCACCGTGATTGTGCATTTTGTGTTCCATGCGGACATAGCGAAACGACGATTCTACGCACTTCTGATTGACTGCCTGCTTGATCTTGTTACCTCCGTGGGTATCTCAACAGCATTAATAGTGATATACCTCCCCGATTTTGATTTCCAGCTCAATGATTTTCCTCTAGATGCATGGGGCGTTGACGCCTGGTTGATCCGTGTGTTGAGCGAGTTTCAAATAATGCTTGTGAACACGTGGGGAAATCTAGCGGCTCGGATTGTGTTTGCCGTGAGCATGCTTAGCAACATGAACACGATGAAGAAAGTCTTATCAGCTGTAACAACGAGGCGTTCTCCTGTTGCTCGTCGCAATAATGTCTCTGTGCTGCCTCTATCAAGCGAAACAAATACTGGTCCTTTGCGGACAGTCCTGGTGGTTGAATCGCGATTTACTCGAGCTCTGTTTTTCGTCTGGGGTGTTGCAGTCATGATCCTGCATTTGCATGCCGAGTCAATTCATACTCTACCACAATGTGGAATGCAAGTGAAGCCATGGTTCAGTACAAAGGCGTCGTGCTCATTGTTGATACTAGACTGCTATGATGCAGGTATTAGCGGCACCGAACGTGAAGTCACAAGTCAGTGGCAATTATTCGATCTAGGTACATCTGTAGGGTTGTTAATCCGCCACTGTTCCTCATTTGAGATGCCGAGCCTTTTTACGAAGTTCTCCGGCCTAAAAATGCTTAAGTTTTATAACTCCACCATCACACATTGGAAGGAAAGCGCCGCGCTGTCAAACACATATCATCCGAATCTCATCATGCTGTACGTTGCACGAGTCAACATGACAGACGGCCAACTTCCACGGGGCCTTCAGGGTGACGACCTCCCACGCACAATGATTGATATAGAATTTTGCGTGACCAATTTGCGCGTATTACCCGATGATTTTGACAAAAAGTGGCCAACGTTTTCTAGTATTTATTTTGAGGCTAGTAACTTGACCGAAGTACCAGCACCGTTGGTAAGATTGGCCCCATATGACGTATCGCTAGCATACAATCCAATCCCAAGTATTCCTGCTGAATTGTTTGAGGGTAATGTGGCATATCTCCACATCGGTGGCACGCTGATATCTGAACTTCCTCAGAATGTACAAAATGCGTTTCCGATAGAGCAGCTACGCGTAGATAACACCAATGTCTCGTTTTTCTGGGATTGGATGGATCCGATCATCGACAGTGCAGATGTGATCTTGTCTGACGTACCAGCTACGATAATAGCTAGCAACACACCATACTGTAACGATATCGAACGAATTTGCGCTAGCCAGCAAACCACATTTTCAGCTGCTACTCACAAAGGCCAATCCAGAATTCTATCAGATGCATCAATGAATAACTGGGCAAACCTTCGTAAAGCTGTATCGTGTGAAGCAGGTTCACCAACGATGTACACACTTGAGGCCGATGACAGCTCGTATGCCATGCACTCACAGAAGTAGAGGCATTACTTGTAAATAAGCAATGTCAACTTAGTCGATTTTTTACAATTTTATACCCAACAAACTTTTTAAAAGTATGGTTTACTAACGCCTCCGCTGGATGGGCAAATCTGTTGGCACGTAGCATACATTGGCTTCGTGGCAATTGCAGTGGTCGTATCAATCTATTTTGGAGCCACTTTGCTAGCACCGGAGGAGTATTTTCAGACCAACAGCCAGGGAAAATCTTGCATAAGCAATGGGAGGCCCAGGACGCACCGGCACCGACTACAGGCTCGGTCTGTTTCTCAGTCAAAGTAGATTTTCTCCGCTCACTTTGCGTCTGTGGTGGATGATCTTCCTTCTCGTTCATTTCACGTGTTTTGTCTATTATTCGTTGGTCACGTGGTGTTACTGGAATCTACCAAAGACAACGCTGGGTGTTGGACTTTATTTCTACGGGCTTCGAATGGGCAATGGGAGCGATACGATCATTGCAACAGCTCACGGCTCTGTTGCTGGGATTCACTTGATGTATTTCCTTTGGATGCTCTGTTGGTCTGTCAAAAAGCAGCAACTGGTACTTGAAGTCGGCAATCTACCCCGCTTACTGACAGGGTAGAGAAGTATGAAAGCCGCCTGATGCGCTTTATCGTCAACATCTATCATAAATTGTTGTCGAACGATATGTTTGCCGTCACCGGTCCGTACTACGATTTGCTCTTGCTTTTTCGAGAGATACTAGAGACTTATCTCCAAACCCAACAAGCTTACAAAATGAGTTTGCTTTTATCTCGCTCACTGCTCATCCGTGGTTATTTTGTCTTGCTGGTTCTCAACTGCTGGTGCACAGTCATCGTGCACTTTATCTTCCACAACAGCGTCACAAAGCGGCGATTTTATGCTTTAGTTTGTGACACAATACTCGACTTGGTATCTTCGGTTGGTGTGTCAGCCGTGCTGCTGATTATCTATTATCCTGACTTCGATGTCAAGCTAAACGACTTCCCGATGAGCACGTGGGATAACGATGTCTGGCTGATCCATGCCCTAAGTGAGTTTCAGATGATTCTAGTGACGTCCTGGAGTAATCTGATCATCCGTGTGACTTTTGCACTCAGTGCACTCAACACCATTGCGCATATGAAGCAGCTTCTGAGCAATACAATTATGGCACGTAGCATACATTGGCTTCGTGGCAATTGCAGTGGAATGGGACCCAATGATGAAGATCTTCGTCGGCCAAGTATCACTGTCCTACCACTAATGAGTACAAAAGAATTAGGTTACCGCAAGACGTTGCAAGTTGTTACTAGCGCAGAGTCTCGACTAACACGCGTTATCTTTTTCGCTTGGGGACTTGTCATCCTTGTACTTCACGTATACGCCGAGTCCATTCCAGGACTTCCTGAGTGCGCAATGCAGGTGAAACCGTGGTTGGGTTCATTGCCGGCGTGTTCTCTTGTAGTATTCGACTGCCATATATCTGGAGCCAAGGGTACCACGAATGAAATATCTGCTCAGTGGCGATTGTTTGAGCCAGCAAGTCCTGCTGGTGTGTTGATAAAACATTGCCCCAACCTGGAAGTTCCAACCGCCCTGACAACTTTTACCGAGCTGAAGTTGCTGAAGGTTTACAACTCGACAATTCAGAGCTGGAATGAGAGTGCCGCTCTATCACAATCGTCTCATCCGTCGTTGTTTCTGATCCGGGTAAATATGACGGACGGAGAGCTCCCAGCTGGGCTACTCGACAATGATTTCCCCCACAACCTGTTGGACATCGAGTTTTGTGTGACCAACTTACATACTTTACCGGACGACTTCGACAAAAAATGGTCTAGAGATGCAAGTATATACTTTGAAGGAAGCCAGTTCACCAAGATCCCTCCATCCATGACAAGACTCGCGCCGTACGATCTTTCGTTTTCATAGAATCCGCTTATCAGCATTCCAGCCGAATTGTTTGAAGGAAATGTGGCTTACCTCCACCTCGGCGGGACACCAATATCCGAGCTTCCTCAAAATGTTACCAACTTGTCACCATTACAGCAACTTCGTGTGGAAAATACAAACCTATCGTTCTTCTGGGATTGGATCGATCCTATGCTATCAAATGATGGCGTAATTCTGTCAGACATGCCAGCGACAATTGTGGCTTCAAACGCGCCTTATTGCCGAGACATACAGCGAATTTATGCTGGTGATCAGATTGAGTTTTCAGCTCCAATCCACACAAGCCAGTCCGTAGTTTTATCGGATGTGTCAAAAGGCAATTGGCCAGCTCTGAAGAGGGCAGTGTCGTGTGAAGAAAGCACTGGGATGTATTACCCCCTCGAAGCTGAGGATTTACTTAACGGAATAAAAATACCAGATCGGTAAAATCAAGTAAAGAGAGAACCGCTTTACAGCACGGATATAATCCTATTGGACCGCGATATTAGTGCAAGGAAGGAAATAAAGTTGATTAACTAATAATTGGACTTC
>JAHWLF010000018.1:0-22046 GCA_024679295.1 Phytophthora parvispora
GATGCGTGTCAATGGCGAGCGTCTGGCGGCTGCAGCCACCGGACCGGCGAGGTGCGGTCGGTGGCAAGTGCCGCTTCGTGAGCAAGGGCTAAGATCGGCAGCGGGGATGCAGTGTTCTCGCGCGAGATGCGGCCCATGATGCGCCGTCAGGCGCTAGGCGCTCACTATAGCTTGGAGCTGATCCCCCGCCGCCGCTTGGTGCCAGGCGTTCATGGTGCAGCTGCGAGGCCGCCTTCGTTGAGGAAGAAGCAGTCGCCAGAAACGACGTGTAGCCGCTGGCCGTTGCAGCTGGGTTGACAGGCACTGCCTGGCAGGCGTCGTGAGTGCGCGTCAGCGGCAACGTTTGCTATTCACGTGTGCCCGGCCATTCAAAACAGGATGTGGCCGAAGACCAAGCGAGACCAACCGAGTCCAGTGGCACCACAGGAATCGTCCTCGCGCAGCTCGCCTGTTGTTAGCTCGCGGGTGGCTCCGAAGCACAACAACGTGTTGAAATGATTCACGCGACCGAACCTACCCTGGACGTTCAGCTGGCTTCAGGTAGTCGATACATGTACTTGAGTCGAGCACGCTTCGGGCGTACCATGGTCTAAAGCGGAAGAGGCCGCGCGCACAAGTGGTGCTTCTTGAACCAGGGAGGCAGTCGAAGGTACACCTATGATCTTAGGCTTCAAATGTGCTCTCAAAGGACTTGTTGCACATGACACTAGCTATCGACAACTTTACAAGGTGTTGAAAGACAATACATTCACGCTTCCTAAAGACACAGACAATCGCCAAGAAATCATCGTTTGAAGATGAAGCTTGACAGCAACAGTCCTTGAATCGTGCTGAGTGGCCTCGGACAGCCGGAGTGGTCCTTTATGTCGACTCCCAACAAAACGTTACCCGATCTTTCGGAGGTCTTAGGGACCCATTCATTTGTTTCTTATCATTCTGGTACACTGTAATGCAAGCATGTATTGTGGGTTTCAACAATTTTGCCGCCCGATTTGACGTGCTATCTCGGAGTCCGATTTATAATATAATATGGAGCTCCCATACGATTGATAAGTCCGATTTAGCTGTATATGACCCGGCGTAGGAGCTTAAGGCTGATAGGGGGAGGCATTCCAAGTTAGCCATACCTCAAGGACGCGTTAACCTTAGACGTTGGGGGCAATAGTATACCGCACATATTGGTTTAATGGCACTACAGTATTACTTAGCCAAATCACCTGTATGGTCATCCTCGCAGCTACAACTTCACTCTCGAGCAAATCGGGCCCGACATATCGGATCTTGGACCACCCCATTTGCCAAAACGGATGAAAGCCACAATGTATATTCAGGAAGAAGAGCTTACTCTGACTGAAATAAAACCTCAATAGTAGCGCCTCAAAGAAACTATCAAGAAGTTTGTATGGAAATAGCCCGAGCCCTATATAACGAATTTCGGCCGCCTTAAGACTTTGTTTCAGTCCGAGGCAGTCGAATCTCTGTATTAGGAATTTGCATGGACCGTCATCGGAAACAACTTCTTCGTGCTGAAACAACATTTGGCAGCTATTCGGTGTTAATTGACCAATGAGCGACCTTCTTGGATAAAAAGGCAGTTGAGATTTTTCTGGAGAATTTCAGGTTGAGATTTTTTCTAGTGACTAAGGTGAATTTTATGAACTACGAATCATACCAAAACTGTCACGGGTTCAAAAGAAGATTATGGCAAGCTGCGAGGTGATCGCGTGAATCGTCAAGAACATCAACTACAAAGTATCGAACCCATGGTATATGCACGTACTAGATTCTGATGCAAGAAAGATTAGGAGCTTACCCCATGGATAGCGAGCATAGCAGTTTGATTAGATTTAGTATGATGGAAGTAAAGAGTTGAAGTGCTGACGAAGTATGACGACTTCGCTTCTCTCATCCCGGAATCAATCACAGAGAACTCAGTTCGAGTTTCCTACTTGCTGATCTGACCAAGCACTTGGTGTGGCTCTCCACGACCTCGACACATGAGCTAGAGACCCCGCGGCAAATGGAACGATGATGGCTATGTATTCCCGGCTCTTACTGGCCTGAGTAAGAAAGCTCTTAGAAGCGACGATGATACTACCGGCTGCGAAAAAGTGGCTATTGACTGGGACAAGAAGATGGGAGAGCAGATTTTTATCACGTTACTCAACTGCATCGTGGGTACGCTAAATCGGAAGGGACAAACGACACCTGATTACGTTGCAAAGCATTGGTACAATAGTTGGTTCACATCACACACATTTCGTCGCGGCGGGGTTCAATATCGCTTTCTGTACGCAAAACAGCATGGCGCTGGTCGTTGCGGATGATCAAGTGGTGGGCCGGCTGGGGTGTTTCGGAATCAACGGAGTCGCTGGTGAGCTATATTCCTAATCGGATTGTTCAAACCGAAGGCAGTAAACGCGCAGACGGTTTGGCACCGGACAAGAGTTATCTGCACGGTTGTCCTAGCGCCCCTTACGAGGTCAGCCGAAACATCGAAGAAGGACCAGTTCTCAAGCGCACCCGGGAACTGGAGACACTTATGCTAGAGACTAAATCTCAGATTGGCGAATTGAAAGGTTTGGTTACGACTTGGAACGTGCCCAAACTGTCACAAGCAACTACATGCAAAGATGCTCCTCCAGATGACGTCTTGAAGGTCAAACACCAGGTCCTGCAATTCCAGCGGTTAGATACTGAAGTCACCTTTGCCGGTTGCGGTGGTTTCCGGACATCTAGGTGCACTTGTTCAAGTAGACGCAAGCTGACAGAACCAAATACCGGAGTAGCGCGCAGCTGGTTCAGCGTTGCCAAATTGCTCGGTGAGGATGTCGCCGTGTTCGCTAAACTGATGGGTGAGTCGGACAAGACACGCTAGAAGAGACCCGTACTTCCTGTATTTTGTAGTTACTACGCCAAGCACTGAAGAATCAACCATGGAGCATCCGTTTATGATCTTGATACTGGCTACATTTGTCATCTTCGCACAAATGCCGCGTCCCCCGCGAAAGAGTTGCTGGAATACTCTACGCACCTTTAGGTCTGATCACGTACGTACCGGTATGAACTCGTAGTTATTCGTAGTAACTCATACATGTTGATATGACCAGCTCGTCTCTTTTTGGTATGAACGCCTCCAATGTTTTTGATATGAAATCGTACCTTTTGGTATGAACGTGTACTACACTTAAGTCCTCTACAGGGATGAAAAACACGTATAATTCATCAGTCTTTTGTCTGTATACATTAGTTCACCCCTCCACTTGTCACTCGTCCTAGTCGCGTACTTCAACTTGATGTAGGACGCTTTGTACTTCTGGAAGGTAGTACATGGTCCAACCCGCTTGAGTTTCGCAATAGTTATTTTCAACTTGGTCACTTGGTTCGTGTGTGCAACTTCAGCTTTTTATTTCGAGCGTGGACCCCAGCAAGATTGGGTTATTTCGCTCTCAAGTACCGCCCCTCATTCTTGTGATACCCACGGAAATTGGCCACAACGCATCTCATGGTCGTACTCAACACGAGCTTTCGCTTTACGTGCGTTAGCCACGCGACACCACTAGTTATTATACTCCACAACAGTCATTGCTTCAATTTCGTCTTGAGACTTCATCTCGGTGTCTGCCGTAAGTCCACCTCCAAACACGGCGAAGGCCTTAGTCGTCGTGCTCTAGTACGCCATCAACTTATCGGTCTGCCCCCCAAATTTACCACTTTGGCCGAGAAGCTTATCGGGTTGAAGAACGAAAATTACCACCCTGTAGAAGTCTCTAGAAGTAACTAGGGAGGGACCGCGACCGCGATTTACCTTGCAACTTGCCTTCAGCTCCGTGAAGAAGTGGGCAAACAGCTACGGATCCAAACTGACCCCATTAAGCAGGTCCTCGTCCTTCTTTTTTGGTAAAGGTGTCCAAGCCATTTTCTCCATTTCCTCAACCTCCACACACTCAGTCTAGACCTCAGCAAGCTGCTTACGAGCCACTACAGGTTACGCAAATTAATTACCAATAGTTGATATCAATAACAACATTGCGTTCCTATCAGGCATCGGAATAGGTCCTACCCACACTTTTCCTGCTGCTTTTGGAGGAACATGACCTTAGTCTTTGCATAGGAATCGCGGTTTATACCTTGCGCGTCTTGGGAGGCTTCTTCTTCTGGTTGACTGTAACTAGTCAAGCGCCGTCGCTTCGTGGCGGTAAGAAGGACTGGTTGGAGCGCTTCGGTCGCAATTTTTGCGCCGCTACAGTGCCTACGGTAATTAGTTTATGTGCTAAAATAGTCTATGTTCAGAAATAGTCTAAGTTCCCACAGTTTATACTATTCATTGTATTGCACCCGATGGCGAATTCATTAATAGTCTGATTACTTCTCCCTCACGCGTGGTCTGCAGCGGCTGGCGACGCTACCACATGGGGCAGCTCCTTGAGCAGTTCATTCATGAGGATATGGGGTGTGGCGCGGCACAGCTCCAGGAGCATGCTCGTGTTGCGTGCGCTGTTGGGTGGTGCTTGTAGACTGTGGGCCAGTGCTCCGCAAACTACTTTTTCCTTATATTTTATAGCCAAACCAAATATATTGTTAACCTTTCAACCCCCATATGTTGGACCCACCAACATAACGGGTGTATAGCTTTGATTAACCCTAAGTCAGTGTTTCTACGCATGTTGGAGCTCCAACATATTGACAATTAGATTTGAAGTTTGTATGGAAAATGGCGTCTTACTGTAGTCAAGTCATTTTGTGTGTGTTACAGAAAATCCGATGCACAGGTGTAGGGGAAGCCGGAGGAAGATTAGGGGAGAACAGGAGACGGGAGAAAGACAGTGCGCCCGAAATCGGGTGGCCTCTGAGATTCCCCCTTTTCATTCGGAGATTTTGCAGCGGGACACGTAAGCTCATGGTGGCGCCTGCTGGGAAGGCGCCGCAGCGCCAAATGACCGTAATGGAGAAGAAGAAGGTGACGGACATGCAGCGCCGAGAGCGGCGCATCCGGCGGGCGAACGAGCCAACACCCCTGCGGCCCCCGTCTATCAAGATCCGGCAGGAACTGCGAAAGAGGGGGTCGTTGGGGCCAGCCGGCGAGGCGCCTTCGGCGCAGACGGCGGGGGAGACTGCCGCGGCACCGGTGGTGAGGAAGGAGGCTCTCGACGGCGCTACCGCGGCAGCCAAGACGAAGCAAAAGAAGAAAACGACAGGTATGTGTTTTATTTTGAGATTACTTACTATATTCGCTAATAAGCTGGGGTAATGCTGTGATTATCCTTGTGTTGCAGCCGCCGAGGATGTCGAGCGGGTAGTGCGTCAGACACTGACCGATATGACGTGCAATCTGCAACTTCTTGCCGACTTGGGATCGAGTGATGAGGAAAGCGAAAGCGAATCCATGACGCGAGTGACTACAGATGCTTCGTGTGCTGGCCCTCCAACATCGGCGCCAACTTTAAGTACTGTTGCTGCCGTGCCTCCAACATCGACGCCAACTTCAAGTGCTGGTCCTCCAACATCGAGACCAGCTTCGAGTGCTGTTGCTGCGGCGCCTCCAACATGGAGGACAACTTCGAGTGGTCCTCCAACATCGGCACCAACTTCGAGTGCTGTTGCTGTGGCGCCTCCAACATCGAGGCCAACTTCGAGTGTTCAGCCGCCAACATCTGCGGAGGGTCCGACGACACCGGCACGTGGCCGTCCACGGGCGCGCGCATTGCCAATCAGTGCGGGTAAGAGGAAGCGGATACGAACGGGCAATATGGATAGCAGTGCGTCTGAGCTAGAAGGCAACGCAGACGTGGTAAGGGAGGAGGTGGCTGATGAGGGTGAAAACGTTGGGGATGAAGATCCATGTTTTGTTGGAGAAGGTAAAGCAGAAAAAGAAACTGCGTTGGATTCTGAAAGCGAGGAGAGCTCGAGTGAGATCGGTGAATTTGGCGAAGATGAAGATGAGGAAGAAGAACTGTGGGAACTTGTTTGTCCGTCGGACGAAGAGGAGGGTGATGCAACCGAGGAACTACCCGACAGGGAGTTTTTGAAGACTGCGACAAACAAGAAGCCGATGAAAGACATGCGGAAGGCCGGGTGGGAGTATGGTAAGTGGTGGGCTTCGTTGTTGTATTATTATCTATTGACAATAACTCTAATTCTATTGCAGATCCAGCCAAGTTTGGAGCCGACCCTCAGTACGAAGACCTGTACGAAGGCCCGTATGGCCCAAGCCCTGCGGTTTTACGTGTGGCCGAAGACCCGCTGGCATTGTTTTTCTTTTTTATGCCACCGCAGCTATGGCGCAAGATTCAGAAGGAGACTAACGTATACCACATGCAGAATATCGAGAAGCGCGTGGTGGAAATCCGGAAAGCTCAACGCAAAGCAGATCCTGATGATGTTGAGTCGAAAAAGGATGTTCGTGCGCGGTTGCGATCTGTGGAACCTGTCAAGCCGGCAGAGATCTTACGACTCATTGGTTTGTTGATTGCGAGAATGCTGTGTCCGCACGCGAAAGGTCTGTCAGCGCATTGGAGAAAGCGACAGCACGGAGCTGTGCCACTGGGGACGTTCGGGCATTGGCTTGCTCGAAACCACTTTGATCACGTCATGCAGAATTTGCATTTTACGAACAACAAGTCAAGTCAAGCAGGTGTTGATCGAGGGTGGAAGGTACGCAGTGTTGTAACTATGTTGCAGAAGACGTTCGCACGAGGCTACAGGGTCGGTCCGGTCATTGCATTTGACGAAGCCATCATCCCGACTCGCTCAAGGCGGAACCCCACGCGCCAGTACCTCCCTCAGAAGCCTCACAAGTGGGGCACGAAGTTCTTTGCGGCATGCTGCGGAGAGACAGCATACTGCATGAGGTACATGTGGACTAACCTTTTTTTTCGGCGAGCTTCGCCTCGTCGTTTTTTTTTGGCAAAGTTAATTATGTTGGAGGATGCTAACTTGACTTATTGTTCTCCAACATATCTCCAACATAGGATTGAGATGTACGTTGGAGCCAAGTCACACTTAGCCGTACCACCTGCCGCCGACAACTCCTGTGGTGCTGCTGCCGTCGTACGTAATTTGGACGTGCTTCTTCCTCGGTCGTCGTGCAGCCCGTATCGCATCGTAGTTACCGACCGATACTACACATTCATTGTTCTCGCGCTTGAACTGTTCCACCGACGCATATACCTTACAGGTACCATACAGACCCGGCGAGCTGGGTTCGCAGAAGGCGTCATCACGAAGAAGAAGGTCTACAAAAAGAAGCCGTCCGAGCCTGTACGAGGGACGGTGAAGCTGGCAGAGAACAAGAAGTTCCCACAGATTACCGCTGCTATGTGGATGGACAACCATCCCGTCCACATGGTATCGTCGGGCGGCAGTCGTGTTCTTGGATCAGTGTGTAAGTCAATTATGTTGGATCCGATGTTGGCTATCGTAAATATTGAGCTTATTATGTTGGAGGTAAAGATAACTGTCGTAGTTTCCTGCGTAGATCGACGTGTGGGTAGCGAGAGGCAAAATTTCCCGGCTCCAGGGCTCGTGAGAGACTACCAACGTTGGATGGGTGACGTAGACATCCATGATCAGCTCCGCATGCAGCGCTACAGCATCCAGCTTGCCTACAAGCCGAAGAAGTACTATCGCTCCATATTCTTTGGCCTAGTTGACATGGCAATCGTCAACGCGTTCATTGTCCACCGCCACCACATGAAGAGCACCGGTCAGAAAGCTCCTGAGCATTGCAAGTTTATGGAAACACTTCACGAGCAGCTACTCGCCGTCGACGACGAAACGTTTGACAGCATTGAGGTAACTACTGCTCCTACGCTCGCTAATCACTTTCTACTATCGCATGTATGGATGTGCAGGCTACCACAAGAGCTGAAGACCGGACTGCTGCCTCCCCAGGGACACCAAGCAGCCGAGCTTCAACGCAGGAGAACGCGGCAAACAGTGAGCACTATCTCGCCGAATGTCCGGATTTCGTCGACTCCAAGAAAGGCAAGAAGCGCGTTGCGCGCTCATACAAAGTCTGTGCAGTCTACAAGGTCACGCCTAGGAAATTTACGAAGTGGTACTGCCCTGGATGCTCGCTGGACAATCTACGGTACGTGCGGTTAGTGCAGCGTCCTCGCAATGACTACTGACCCATGTGTGCATGGTACAGTAAGCACCTCTGCAATGTTGTGCGCGACGGACGAGGGAAGACATGCTTCCAAATATGGCACGAGGACTGGGCCGGCGGACTGCCCATCCCGCAGCGACTGCTAGACGGCCGTCGCGTTCAGGACCGTCGACCGGGTCGCAAGCGCGCTCGCACAAGCAGACGCGTCGACATGGACGAAGGTGCTGAGAATGATGCAGATGAGGAAGCGGAAATGGAGAGTGAGGCAGAGATCGAGGCGGGTGGAGCCGACGAGTAAGCAACCCCCTGCGCTCATTGCGCTGTCTGTGCATGCCTACTGGATACTTCAAGCGTCACGTAATGAACAGCACCTGCCTTTAGCGTTTTTCAATTGGATACGTTTTCCAGTTGTTGTCCGTATCTGCACAAAAACTTGTATGCTCCAGTAGAAAGGACAATTGATATGTTGGCTAATCCATCTTAATCAGCGAAGTGGACATACCTCTAGCCAACATTCAGACTGTTATGTTGGAGGTGCCGATGCTTTGTACGGAGAAAGCCTCACCCGTTACCATAACCCTCCCGCCAACAAAATCGCACTTAGAGATGACATATACAAACGTTTATATTAATTATGTTGGTGGGTCCAACATATTGAAAAAAATACACCCCTCACTTTTTTGTCGGGGCTTGAAGGGTTAAACAGTAAAAAGTTACCTAGGATGAAACCCCCTTAACAGCTTCCAAAAACCGTAATTACAGCCTAAGAACGGTATCATGCGTTCCCCAGCGACATGATATACTGACAATTTGCTTCGACACAGCGCTAGTAATGTCACGCTGGGACTGGGCAAATTTTTATCTGGTCTGTTACCCCTATATTCTTCTCAGTGATAGGCTGGAGTCCCAAGAAGTACGCGCGTGCGACTGCTGGATCCAAGCTTTATGGAACACTGCGTTCTGGCGGAAGTGGGCATCGTAGGTCCGGAAGGATCTCCTCGAAGTGGTGTTGAGGATTCTCGTTCCAGACCGTAGACAGCCCAACTGTGGATTAACCTCAACGGAAGGTGCAAAATGCCTCGAGAAGGTATACCGGGGGGGGGGGGGGTGGTCATCCTGTCCCAATTACGTGATCAGGCGCCCAAGAACTACTAAGACAAGCCACGCAGACCGTATTCACCCGGCATCAGAGTCTCATGGATGAAGACCGATGACAAAAAATGATCTATGTGCAGAGCTGTCCTCCCTATATAGCAAACCCAAGATAGTGGCGTTCTCCCAAGTTCCGAACGATGATGATGACTCCGAATGATAATCTACGAATAGACTTCTTCTCCGAAAGGAGAACCTCGGATGGACAGTGAATATAAATCCTTCGGCCGCAAGATGATGAGGCCGCACAAGATCCCGATCTCCAAGTATACTGAGTCCAAGAAAAATCCGACCGACCAAGTCGACCAGCCGAATATGTCAAGCACGAAGAGCCGGTGCGAAGTACTGACAAGAAAATGTCACAATCACCGGTTAGGATCTGAAAAACACCGTACCTGCTGGCATTTCCCAACACCATAACGCAAGAACGAGGTTGATCGATGCAGAAACACGTGTAAAAAATTCCTTGGGGACGAGCTGTTGTGACGAAGCCGGGTGAAGATCGTGGTGGGGGACGAGTTGTTACGAGGAAACTGGGTTGAGCGAACATCGTGGTGGAAGAGGCGACTGAGGAAACCGGGTTAAACTAACTGTGTTAAACACCATTCTTGCTCTGCTAGGCCTATAATAAAATATAGCGGGATAAATTTTCTTTTACGGGGGAATCGTGGTTGGTGTCAGCTTCGTTAAGTTAAACAGCTACACGGTCAATGTAGCAGAGGTAAGCTCCTTTAGTTACAGGCTAAGGCTATGTTGCTTTTCAAACGTGTTCTGCAACGCAAGGATAATAAAGTGCAAATTTACATTCACGTAGGACTCAGAGCCAAAACGGAGTAAACTTCTGTATTAATACGTTTATCCCTAGTGTAGCTATATTCATTTCCAACCTGGACGTAATCGTCTCACGGAAATCCGTACCTTTCGTTGCGTTTAACTTACTGACAACAAGTTCGTGGACAACGCTGACCATTGACAATGGTTTCTTCTCAGCGACGTACTGGACAAACCGATGTATGTAATTCAGCATGTAGAAGGCGCAATCGTGTTCATTCGTTTGCGACGGCTTCGTAGCGAACGTGAAATCTATATAGCTACTCTTGGGGCGCAGTCCAAGTATTTTGCTGCGCTGAGAATCAACGAACTCGCGAAGTACCTTGAGAACGCGATGCGACGCGTGGTATTTTGGGAGAAAGTCGCAATGGTAAAAATATTGTGGAACCCGGTTGTAGTGGCCGTTCAATCACCACGAAACTCCAGTAACCCTCACCAGAAGTGGGCACAAGCACGAACTTGTAGGATGGCCAATCCAGATCACCAGGCTCGCTACTTTCGACCCCAGCTTGCTCGACCATGTTCTGGATCTCGGTGTAAATGGTCGTTCCGAGAGGCAAAATTCAACTCGGTATCGCAGGAAGCTCCTTGCATATAAAATAGTCAATTATTAACCCACCCACCCAGTTACAATGCCTCAAACGATCCAAATCGTCATGATAAACCGGAATTGAAAATGTCAACTGCTCCGACACCTTGTGCGTTAGGGAAACTAGGGGCGCATTTTCATTCCTCACTTTGCGCCTCCGCAAGGGCGGGCGTGACCCCTCTGTCGCCGCGGACACGTGCTCAACAATCTCGCAGCTGTCCTCCGAGTCGACCTCATCAATCACATTGTCATTTCGCTCGTGACGCATCGTTCCCGCGCTCCCGTCACTTTGAACTGCAGTAGATTCTTCATCTTCGTCCTCACATTTTTCAGTTGATTCGCTATTTTCAATTGAAGCCACAGGGGTTACACCGGTACAAATATCGTCAGACGTAGTGCCATCATTCGTTTTTGGTTGTCCACCACCACCACAGCTGATAGTATCTTTTGGTTTGTATCGACTGATAAACCGGTACACCCAGGTCCACTGAGAACCCTCCTCCCTGCGCGCACATTTAGAAATTGAGCAAGGACGGGTTATACTGAGCGATGACGGGTTATACTGAGGAAGGACGGATCTTGTGAGAATAAATTAAAGTTGCCGTGCTGGTGTTTGAGTTTGTAGAGCTTCTATGAACTGCATAAGGTGCAGATCTACCAAACGTTTGAACGCTTTGCTGTGGAGGAGTCATGTCATACAATGAATTTGGTGAGGTGAACTCACAATTGGACAAGAATCTTTATACGGTCTCAAGAGCAGCCTCATAATACGCAGCCGAACATGCTGTGTGGTGAGTGTTACGGGCCGTGTTCGCTCGGCCTAGTCATATGAACAGTTACCTTGAAACATAGGCTTCCGGGTTCGACCACGTCTTGCTGAAGTTAAAGTGGTGTGGTTTATTTAAGTGGGGCTGATAGGAATACCGATAGGATAATACTCATTGTTTAGAAAATGATGACAACTTACTTGTAAGTACGTACTACCCAAGTATAATATGGATGAATATCGTGACGGTGCCGAAACATTCGAAGTGACTTCATTAAAGTATGTCCTGCGCACCCACCAATCGAGGTTATTTTCTGTTTCCTACCAATGAGAATCGTAGCCATTCCTCTTTTCTACCAGAAGCACCCAATAGGACTAGGGTAAAGTGGTGTCAATACCGTGCCGGCAAGTCCGTAAAAATATGCCAGAGCTGCATACAAAAAAGCTGATAAATTGTAGCGCGAGCATATCCAGCCGTTTGCCGACAAAAGTACCCTGAGAAAGAGTGCGTTGTGTACGCTGTGTCACAACGAATTCAAGCTCTCTCTCGCGAAGAACAACAGACTAGAGAATGAGCCTCCAGGATCTTGCCCCAGCGAACTCGCAACGTGCAAGGCAAACTTCAATCAACGCATTTCACCGCTATCTAGCTTGCGAGGGCGTCACTATGGGTTTCATTGTTTCATCACTACTGGGAAATGAAAACGGCGCTGTCTTCGTCAATCGGATGGACCGCTATGTTGTTCACCCGGCTTTTCTAGAGGACCGAGGAGAAAAACGGCTTGCAAGAAACTCGGTCATGTCGTACTACAGACATGTGAAAAACTGGTTGCTTGACAGCCACCCAAAGCATCGAGCGTCCATAGAAAAGAGGCTACTCAAGCTGGCTCAGACCCTAGAGCACCACTGTATCTCACGACAAAAAGGCAGCCTAATCAAGAAGGCTCCCTCATGTTCGAAACGGGATGTACGCGTTCTCATGGATGGGCTCTACTACGACACTTCCGGCGCAAAGGACTACCATGATGCGGCGCTATTGGCCCTAATGTGGTATGGATATGGTCGGGCTTCTGATCTGAGCTTTGTCCCCAAGGCCAGTCTCTCCGTGACGGCTGACGGAGTCATTTTCGTCTGACTTACGCGGGTCAAGACGTTAGAGGAACAGGGCCTTTCGATTTTTCCCGACATGTCCGCTGCATGCGATTGGAGGGACGTTGGTGATGCAAAATTACCCTGCCACGCAGCTACTGGACATCCCCTAGGGAGTATTGGCATCTCTGACGGGGTTACACCTCCTGTTGAAGTTTCACTCGAAGAAGCGCTGTTGAGTATTGGGGAGGCAGTTGCAACGAGCAGTGCACCCAAAGAAAAACGAAAACAACCCGATGCAAACCTAAAGATGCGTGGCTACGTGAACAGGATGCTGAAATCGGTATCTGAATCCCAAGTTCAAGCGGACCTGACTACCAACTTGACTTCACATTCGTTCCGACGTGGTGGAGCCCAGCACGCCAATACAGATCCGCTACTGAGCGCGCAATGGATTTTCGATCGGGGTTCCTGGAATATGACCTCTACGAACAAGGCGTTTGCATACATTTTCAACACTACGAGTGAGGACCAAAAGGTTTCTCGTGTTCTCAGTGACTGGGATTCTAAGTTGAGACCATTTGTACCGGGTTTGCCCTACTTTGACGCTGCTACAAAGGACGAGTAGCATGTGCTGGGTAAACTCCTTTTCAGCCTTGTATTAGCACCACAGATCCCGACAATAGTCTGGACTGACGCGTCGCAGAAGTGTTGTTGGCAGTGCGGCTTCACCATTTACCGGAAGTGTTGGATCGGTATCCAATGTGTCTTTATGCTGGGCGAGTAAGGGAGTGTCTGCTGACACTCGGAATTTCAAAGTCTCGAGTCTTGGCATGGAGCTCTGAGTTGCAACGACTAGTGTCGGCGAAAGAGCCGTCATCGCAGGTTGAAGGCTGTGGTGAGATCACTAGAGAAGAAAGACTCATCAACCACCAGAACTGTGTGATTGCTGAACTGGTGGCGTTGAATCAAGGCTTGTTAAGGCGCATGAGCGAGTTGGAAATGCGTTTGGAATGTTGAGGTGGTCAAGCTGGTGCCACTACGTCAGCGGTGACTGCTCTGGTAGAGAGTACAGCGGCAAATATCGTTGCGGAATTTAAAAAGAAGTCATGTTCCTTCCCAAGTCACCCGCCGTCTTCTGGTACAAATAGTACGCTAAGACGCCTCGCCTCTGGGATGCGTGTACTAACCGGCAAGAGAAGTCCACGTACAAGCAAATGACCAACTACATGTAGTTGTTCTTGCGTAACGGGTTTGCCCTTGATCCGCCTTCGACATCCTATTGCGACCAAGTGATGGCTACTGGCAAGGAAGCTGACACCGGTGTGTACGACTTCTTCTGTGTTCACGGAATTAAAAGCAGGAATGGCTCTGCTTTCTTGAAGCAGCTCCGGAACCTCCATCGCGATGGCCAGCTGAGCAAGCTCATCAACGATTATGTTGCCCGAGTGAACATTAATGGCATCCACGATCCAGCTCCAAGCCGTATGAAGGGTTTTTCCAGACCGAGGTGTACATAGCGATGCAATAGGACTGTTCGAGTAGTCTTGCGTCGATGCTGAAGTACTGATAGGACCACTACATTCAATAACTTGAATACCTGCTCGTTTCACTAAACGTGGCTTAGAACCAACTTGGTAGAGACCAACAATAAGTCGACAGGTCGAGTTATTCTTAATTTAGACCAACAATTAGTCGACCGGTCGAGTTATTCGGAATCATGTTCTGTATTATATATCTTACTGAACTGAGCCAACATATAGATTTCGCTCCACTCGGCTAGTTCAAATTATACCAGAACGATGTAATTTGTAAGAGAAATTTGTGGTAAAATTCTCTCCTTCAAGAAAATTACCAATGACAACTGATTGGTCGTAGACTCATTTCGAAATCCCCCCTCTCTCCCTAGCCTGAGCTTCCTCTCCCTACTTGCTCCGGTCTCCCCCATGCCAAGGGCAAAGCGAATAACGATACAGTACACGATTGTTGAGAAGATTGAGAAGCTGAAGATATGGCAGGCGAACCGCCACTATCCAGCCCAATTCGCAGCTGACGAGCTGGAGGTCTCCAAGAGCACACTGCTCGGCTGGCGAAAAAAGTATTCGGACCCGGAGCTTAAGCACATCAGAGTTCCCGAGAAGATGGACAACCGTACTCGTGAAGATGGTGGCGACCGCAAGCACAGGATTGCGGTGTACGAGTGGGACGTGCTGAAGTACTTCGATAACTGTGCGAGCGAGGGTGATATTCTCTGTCATGCGGAGGTGGTAAAATATTGCCGACAATACCCCCAATTTGCAATTAAGGAAGATAAAAGTCAGCACTCGTGGGTGTCCTATTTTCTAAGACGCAACAAGAAGCAGCATGCGTCTACTGCCCCATCGTCCGAGAAGACGGCCGGTATTACACCCTCAGTTGAAGCCGAAAAGGCGTCACCACAAGCGGAACAAAGCGACACAGGCGGCGTTTCTACCAAGACCAGCGCGTCTAGCAAGAAGCCCCGCGCTAAAGGAGCTCAAAACCAACATACTTTGCCTGAAAATATTAATTTTGAGAGAAGTGAGGGCGGCGACAGCGCCAAAAATAAGCCGCGCGAAGAAAAAGACAAGGACCTGGAGCGGCACAGTAGCAGCGACAGCGTGGGTGGTGACAAGAGCGGTGGCAGTGCTGGTGATGGCAGTAGCGGCGACGACAACCCAAGCGAGACGGCTGTGAGCGAAGATGACAGTAATTGTGCTCGGGGTGGTGGTGGCAAGAATTTTGCGGGCAAGAAAAGTACTGGGGACGGTAACGAGAGTTTTGGTGGTGAGATCGTCGACGAAAGTGATGGTGGTGAGAGTGGTGACGAGAGTACTTGCTCTGAGGAGTGGCAAGAGTCGATCAGCTCAGACACCTTCAGCAACGTGAAGTCCCCCAGCTCGAAAATGGTTTTGCGTTCATCTTCGAGGACGAAGGACTGCGTGACGAATTCAATCCTTTTCTGGTACGTGATCCATCACTACGAGCATAAGGATCCGCGTTCTACGTCTACCATGTATGTGATGGCCACCGACTTGACTTCATTGGAACCTTATAAAAAGGTCACGGGTGGAGCTCTCGACTATTTTATCTCTCACTACATGGCGTCGGACGATGGTCCGGTCTTTGTATTCGGGTGCTCGCTTTTTCTCGCTATCGACATTGCGTGGACGAAAAACAAGGAGTGAGCAGTGCTCTTATCGGAAACTTCAAGTGGGGTTCGTACCCTTACTTATTGCTTCCAGTCGTGAAGAATCACCATGTCAGCCTGTTAATCTGCGAGAGACCCATGGAAAACGATGCGGTCATCTATCTAATCGACTGGCTCGTGCTGTCCGAAGGTGGACACAAGTCGTCAATGCTGTTCGCCCAGCTGCAGTGGTTCTTCCAGCGCGTGCGGCGCAGTGTGAAGCAGAGCGGCGCCGAAGACATGCCCTCGTACTTCTACAAGACGATGCCACAGCAGCAAAATAGTTACGACTGCGGAGTAACGTTTCTTCACTATGTCAACAAGATTCGCCGCTACTAGTTGCAGCAAGGACCGCGCTCGCTCCAACATCGTATTGAGCAGCTGTGCCGACGTTTTGGTCCGGGGAAAGCTGAACGATCGAGAGAGAGGCTGCACGACATGCTCAAAAAAGCCATTTAGGAGCCGATGGAGGTGGATTAACACAAAATGCAGTGAGGCACTCAGCATTTGCGCTCACGTCGAGAGGAGTTGCCTCGGTTCATGATGCATTTAGTGATATCATACAGATCACAACTTTACATACGTTTTCATGAGCGAAAGGGTTTGTTTCACTTCCACGATATTAATTAGGTTGTGCTGATGTTCCTATGAAACAATGCTGGTTCATTTGAAGTTGTGTTATAGTTCTCGCGTCCTAGCCCTGCCTGCGCCGTTCTTCGGTTGCATGGCGACGATCGCCACACGAATGACCAGCAGCATTTTTCTAGTACTCACACTCAGACAGAGTGTCCTCGAGCGTCCACTGGGTGCCTCCATGCTCTGCATCCGAACCTTCGTAGTACCCGCATCCAGTGCCGAGAAGGCGCGCTCGTATCCCAGCTGCATGCTGCGGTTCACGCGGTTGCACTCCTCCTGCTCGGCCCCCGTGAAGTCCACCTCCTCCTTCGCGTCCAGGCACATGTACTTCTTGAGCTGCTTGGTACACTAGAAGGCCGGATTCTTCTGCACCTGCTTCTTCTTGTTTAGCAACAGGTCCGACAGCTTCTAGCCGGACGCTGTGGCAGCTAGAGTCGCGGCGGCAGCGGCGCGCTAGACATTCTGCGTGCTGGTCTTGACCCACTGGAGGGTCGTCTTCTCCTGCACATCCTCCTACTTGATCAGTGACAGGTCCGACAGCTTTCTGCCGGGCGCCGTGGCAGCGGGAGTCGCGGCATCGGCGCGCTGGGCTTGACGTTGGCTATGACGGTCGCGGATTGCTCCCTATGAAATGCCGAACAGGGGGGTTGATGGCGTTAGATGCCTATACTTTGACTTCCTTTTAAAGTTGATACGGTTACAATCGTGTAGGCACCGTCGGTGATGTCGGCATCGTCGTGGTGTGGCTGGCGGCACATACCGCGCACTACATTTGAATAGTTGCAGGCCTCAAATGAGCATGGAATTTTACCGCGCATACAAGTGTAGCTCTGGTGATAACGTTACGTTTCGCGCACCGTTACTCGCCTGCGCCATAACTTATGGATGATATACTCACAATATGCATTACACCAGCACGTTCTTAGAGTAGAGCTAGGGAAACGATAAGTGACGTTGGTGCCCATGCGTATATTGATATGCGTTTGTCAACCGTGGCCACGTACTTTACGCATTACGAGTCACTAATTGTGTCGACTCGACAGGACGCGACGTGCTCGTACGTCGTAAACGAAAGAAGGACGCGACGTCGACACAAACCCAAGTTGGGAGAGCAATAATGGTAGGCCCAGCTCTGACGTTCTGATGCTCTCGAAGAGGAGTCAAGTTGATACACTGCAGATACGTTTCATTCATACCTTTAGAGCCTTAGTTAACATAAACGCTTTAATATATGAATATTGTTTCTTGAGCGCGGCTGTATTCCATACATGAGTTCAGAGAGCGATCCAAAGGAAGGAAATTTTCAACAGTCAAGGCCTATAGATGTAGAATAAAACTAGAGTAGCTTTCGCCAACCGCATTCCAATCTCTATTCCCATTGCACGTGCACCGTACCTGATCCGTTCCTCACAGTAGAGTAGACGGCCAAAACCTTGAGCAAGGGGTAGGTGTCGGTTGACTACCAGCAATCGCAAATCGTAGTAGTCAACCAAACAGCTACTGGCCCATCAATCAGACGCACGACAAGGAGGGAGCGTTTTCGGCACGTGGGCTCCAGCATCCACTGGCTGCCTCCAACAGGACCAATCCGGACATACAACATACACATAGTTGGAAGATCGCTGTCACCACGTGCCGTTATGGCTCGCTCCGGATTCTTCCTACACGGACAAGGTGCTCCTCTTCTCCTAGCGTTCTTCGTGCCCCCGTGGTCTCTCTCCACGGTTCGGCCACCCTACTCGACCAACCTACGCTCCTAATGAGCTAACCTATGGGTTGCTGCCCATATCAAGTGCTACGTCAGCGCTGTCATCTTCCGCAAACGAACTACCAGGTACATATTAACACTGTTGTGCGCTTTCTGGTCTTTCGAACCTACTTCTCCGTATGGCACTGCTCCCGTTCATAAACCTATTATCAGCTTTTCTCAACGACACGCCATTTGTCCTACCATCCTGTCAACGGCTGACCCTGGACTTCCATTTAAGCGTAGTGGTAGCCTATTTTTGCAGACACTGTAATTCCAGCTTCACTGCGCTTGGTTGGCGAAACATTCACCCGAGTGGCAGGACACGATAGAACATAGATCAGTATTCCACCGGTCGTTGCAGTGAATACAGCGTTGCCCTATACTTGCAATAGATTGTTACGTGCCATGTCGTTCGCTCGCGTGTTAATGAGGTAGATAAGATCACAGTCGTGAGAAAAGGCCGGCTCAGGAAAAACAATGTGTCGGCAGCATTCCGACAGCTCGCGTAGAAGTGTTCCCATCTTCAAACGGCGTCTCATCGTGTATTCCCTCTTTAGAAATCTGTTCTGAAGGTCGTTAGCTTTGCGTAACACACTCAAACGTAATTATTATCTCAACTCTGTCGAGAGTTTATCTGACTGTACTGTATTTAATTCTTAAACCTTTACATGAAGGGTTAGCGTTCATAGCTTCCGCTACCGCATTGCAGCCCATCTAACTTTTGTGCTCCCCCCCCCCCCTTCGGCGATTTGCTGGACACTGCTCAGACAGAAACGCAATTCATTGTGGGTAGATGGACTAGGGGCGATCCAATGTGTGAGAGCCAGAGCGGTACATCCGAGAGATACTCTTTCTCTGCGGATTGCACTCGGTCATCAATGTGCTACAAACCCGCATTTTTTTACAGTCCAGGATTTAGCGCCGATCGTGCGTCGTCTTAACGCGGCTGCACTAGAAGCCCCCTCCCCATGGCGGTGAGAAGTACGAGGCGAACGCTATGCAAGCGCTGCACGAAGCGCTGCGCGCCAAGGGCGATCAGCTCCGGTACCTAAATAGTATCAAAATGTTCAACATCAAGTAGCATAGGCTGTTCAAAACGATAACAAGATCTAGTTTTAGGCACCTAGTGATTTTTATGTACCATGGTAACGAATACTAGAATACTCCTTTGTTTTGTCTGGTCCATCTGCGCAGTCCTAACGAAAACAATATCAACACAATAGGCGACTGCACGACCAACTGTAGATTGGAACTATAAAAAAGAGGAGCGCAGATCCGGTTCTAAGCGGCGTATGACGCTTGCCACGGGCCAACTTGACGAGTGTCGCGTAAGCCATGGAGGTTGTGAAGCCCGACGAGCGCTCGGGGCGCCGAGGTAGCACTGGCACTACGTTGGCGGGCGGTGGAAGACCGCATCACGCGTGGCAACGAGAGAGTCTGGGGTGATGTGCTCGTGCGAAGAGCAGCCGACTGCCAGCGCTGTCAAAGTGCGATGACACCCTGAGCTTGATCCAAGATCTACCAGAATTATCGACTTGACCAGTGGATCCATTCTACTCTCACAGCATAAAATCAAATCATAGGAGACGGCCCGTACGACAAAGGAAGCCCGGCAAAAGCAAAAAAGGCGCCGCAACACGCAAGAAGGCAACTCCATGGCCGGACCCAGATCCAGACCGCCAGATCCAAGTACACAGGTATTGGATCTGGACTATTTATTGACCGTGAGCAGAGTGAAGATTTTCGCGCTTCCCCACCGGATCCTTGCGTCTCGCCAAGATATTCCTTCTCCACCGCTTGGACGCTCCGGAAGCCACCAGAACAGCTTAGATCCAGTCCTACCGATGGGTACACTAAGTGAGAAGTTCAGAACAAGATCGCTGATCATCCCCCCCCCTCTCTTCCCCTCCGTTAGTCGGTGTCCGAGCGCCGTGTGGAGTGTGGGATCTCTGTAAATTTTAGCGGGTCCACTCCATCACAGACACGGGCAAGCAAATATACGAAGAGGTTGACTCCAGATTATAATGTTTTGGTCTATGTATTAACGATGTTGCCCCGTGATCAGTGAGCCGGGTGTGTTATAACTTTGTATTTTGTTTATTGCGTTGTAATGTGTGTTGCAGTAGCAGATTGACCTAGCGCAGATTTCACACGAATGAATGAGGGCAGTGCCGAGGGTAGCGTAGGCCCGACAATGACACCATGGGCTTGCAACTGTGTGATGAGCTCGTCGAGTTTTCCAAGCTTCTGCTTCTAGCGACGTGCCTTCAATGCGGTACCTACTGACACCGCGGAGGAGCCGTGCGACGTCAAGAATGTAAGTACATTCTGCTTTATCGCTAAGCTCCAACAACTCGCTTTTGCAGTCTGACGACGAAATATTAAGCGCTAAGCCTTCCGGTAAGAAGAGCCAGAGATACACTGCGATATACATATACTCATACAACACTGTTTTGTTTTAAACGCGACGCATACATGCAAGGCTCTGCTGAAACCCACTCAATCCAGATTGCCCACAACGGCTGGGCCCCTTCTTCTTTGGTCGTCTCAGCAGAAGGTGGTTGCTCGGAGGCAGGAAAAGTGGCATTGGCACTGGCTTGGTGAGTTGCTGCGGTGCTGGTAAGTGCTTGATGGTGGGGTTCAACAGCTAATATACACTCGTTGAGACGTTTGCCCTGTAGGATTGATTAAGACCCCGATCTGCTCCAACTGTTCTTTAATAAGATCGATGTACGCAGACGACGGTTCCTCACCACGGCTAGCAGCTGCCTCTGATGTTGGAAATGCTACATGTCGTTCAACAAATGCTTCGTCGCTGAAACGTACCCGGCTCCACTATTCCGGTTGCATGTTATCACACCGTTTAGCATACGCATGGCGCTGAAACCGACGGTTAGGACTGAGAAATGGATTTTTTCTCGCCGACGTTCCAAAATTTCAAGCTTCGTGAATGCGGTCGCACACGAGATCAACCGATATTTTTTCGTCAATGTCCTTCGAGACTTCCGCGGCGAAGTATACCGCAGTTCTTCTCCACGGCCTCAATAATGTGGTGATCATGATGGGAATCAGCCATCCCCGGGCGTCCTAGCCGGCGTTCCACGCGGTAGTGTTCATTCTGCTGTAGAGCTTGAAAATAGAGTGAACTCTACCGCACGGAATAGCCTGCTTATTGTTCGTGAATCAAGACCTTCGTCCCACCGGTAGATTATACGACTGTGTAGGCCCTCTGAGTGCTGTCATCTTTGCGTTAGAGCCATTGTCAATGAAATGAAGAATTGAGCACGAGAACCATAGCAAGGTCTGCACACCGTAGAAGCATTTGTTTGAGAGCAATACATAATCTAATACAAAAGTCCGCTGTGCTCATTAACGGAACCTTATGCTGTCTACCAATCTCACAACGCAAACTGAGCCCAAAGAAACAGTGGCTGTCCTGCCGGAGTTTGTAAGAAAAAATCAAGAGCGGTGTTCGTGAAGGTGTAAAACGGTGAAGTTGTGATGTTGCAGTCGATCCAGTACAACAATGGGGGCTCATTTCATCCACCCACTGTACATATTTGACTAGTATTATAACCAGTACGTTACTTGTTTATCCCCGTCATTGAGCTGGTGGGTGACTGCTAGTGTCATGCTCTCCGCGGCCAGAAATGACGTGACCCAGTTGGTCACCATTGTCCTGGACTTGTCCTGTTAGCAGATGCAAGCGATGCAATCAACATACTAGCCTGTCTTTTTGCCGACCCCTCGGGTTGGAAACGACTGTTTTTGGGGTATGCATTCATGACGAACGACATCAACAGGTGAGGCAGGGGCGGCATGCCTGATGCCAGAGTGGATAGAAATGGGCGCGGTGAAAGCTGCGGCCCATGGTGGCTTGCCCGGTAGTGCCTCCCGTTGGGTTAGCCCCCCCCC
>JAHWLF010000019.1:0-31779 GCA_024679295.1 Phytophthora parvispora
GTTTGCACGCAAAAATTGCTTTCAAGCCCCTGTTGTAGAAATACTCCAAAACGCGTAAACCGCTCGCTTCACATCGATTTTGCGTTTATACCTGTTTCTATAGTTCATTTCTAAGGATGAATTGCACTCGATACAGTGCTTCTACAACGCTTGGGCGATCGCTGAACTTATTAGCCGCCACGATACCTGGCCCACCTCGGCGTCCTACTACATCCACTAGAAATTGCTTCCTCTCGTGCCCTACGATAAAACGTATGTGGCGATCGCTTTGGCCACCATGGAGCAAAGCGTTTACTACAGATAAATTGAAACGGTTGCCATTGTTTGCACGCAAAAATTGCTTTCAAGCCCCTGTTGTAGAAATACTCCAAAACGCGTAAACCGCTCGCTTCACATCGATTTTGCGTTTATACCTGTTTCTATAGTTCATTTCCAAGGATGAATTGCACTCGATACAGTGCTTCTACCACGCTTGGGCGATCGCTGACCTCGGCCTCCTACTACATCCACTAGAAAGCGCGTGAACCTTCATAGGAAAAGCCTACCCCCAAAACAAAAAATTCTGCAGAATCCGGTACAACACTTCAGCTTGGCTCAAGCCTGTCCCTTCCTGGACAGTTTTAGTTTGCTGAAGAACTGCATCCGTCAGGCAGCTCCCAGCCCAACTGTTCGCACGCTCCAGCTCCAACAACAACACTTCTAGCGAAAAATTTCCAGCCTTCATGTGACCCTCTTCGCCAAGCATCACCTCTGGCGCCATCCAAAGTGAGCCCCCTGCACCCCGCGGCCTGTATGGGGGTTTGAGACAGCAATAGAGAGAGATGGTTCATCAATATTAGCTGCAACCAAAGTTTGTTATCCGACTCAAGCCAATTTCTGCGCTATGATAGCTTGAATCCGATACAATGCTTCAGCTGCACTCGGACGCGCACTTGGTTCCACTGCTACGCACGCGTGCCCCAGTTCCACAATAGAAGGCGGACTCATCTCGGAGAACTCCACTTGTGCAACACCGGCAGTGATTTTTTGCAGGAGAGCCGCATCCGTCAGCTGACGTCCGACCGTGTCCAAGCTGCGCTGTTTCGCTTGCGCGTACGGGAGCGTGTGCACATCCAGCTCCGACAACACCACCCCGAACGAGAACATATCCGCCTTGGTCGTACCTCTCACCAAGCATCCCCTCGGGGGCCATCCACAGCGAGGTACCGACACCCGCCGTCATGGTCTGGTCCAGTCGCTCTCTCGAGATGCCAAAGTCCGTCAGCTTGGCTTCCATGGCCTGGTTGAGCAGAATGTTGCGCGACTTGAGATCGCGGTGGATCACCGGTGGGGCCAGCGAGTGCAAGTAAGTTAGCGCGTGGCACACATGGAGAGCGATAGTCGCCTTCTCCTTGTCGAATCCGACCTGGCGCTTCGAGGCGAGATACTTGTCTAGCAGCGCGCGCAGGTCACCACCGTCCATGAACTCAAGTACGACACAAAGATCCGAAAGTGAATCCCAAGCAACAGCAACGAAGCTGACAATGTGCGGGTGCTCCATGGTAGCAGTCATCTTGGCCTCCGCTAGGAAGTCGTTGACGTGCTGGATACTGGAACGAGTGGCGGGGATCAGCATTTTCACTGCAACTTGTTGGCCGTTGAACATTCCAGTGTACACCTCGCCGTAGGCTCCACGACTCATCAACTTCTTGACCTTCACCTTGTCTCGAGGAACCCGCTTGGCCGTGATCACATCGTCGTTCCACAATCCTTTTTGTCCGCTTAGAGCTGCTTCCAGCGTAGTGCCATCAGCAGAAAGCAGTGTCGTCGTTAACTGCCCTCCATGCTTACCCTTGGACCGACGTCGGTAGCAGATGAAGACGACTGCGAGAACCAGTAAAACTACCATGCAGCCGCAAATGATGCTCACGATAGCACCCGTGCTGAGCCTTCTGCTACTATCATCGATCGAAGCTGAGCCGCTGGAGCTGGTAGTTTGATCGTCGATACTGCTGTACCATTTCAAGTTATCTGCGTCACACGAGTGACTGGAAAGTGTGGCCTTGTTTACACTGTACACCGCAGCCTCCGAGGCCAACAGACACTTGGATTCGTTGAAAAATTGCAGCGAAGCGGATCTGTCCGTCGTATTCAACTTGCCGATGACGTAGTTGCTCTCGTTGTTGTAGTACGAGCCCTCGCAGTTCCCCCACGCCGGATAGCCGTACGCGGTGATGAAGGTCCTGCAGCCTTCCCCATCATACTGGGCCTGAATAATGGACGGAGCGTCTCCAAACACTTCCCGCACCGCTGAAAGGTAGTCCGAGGTGCACGAAAACGTCACCATGTCAGCGCTTACAGAGCCCGAGCTGGAGCTAACTCCAAAATCGTAGCACGCCTCGTCTGAGCAATCCTCGTCCGCCTCATAGGCGATCACCGAGTACGGAGTGCCGCTGCAGTCGGTCCCGGCATAGCGGGCCATTATCGAGTACTTAGCTGCTTGGACCACGGCCCAAAGACCTTGGACGACCACGACCACCAGTAACGACAGCCTCAGTGGAGACATCAGTAGTCGGTGGGTGGAATCAAGCAAGTTGTCGGGGATGGAGAGAATGCGAAAGTGACAGCAAACCAGTCACGCCCGGTGGTCGGCGATCTCCAGTCAAGTAGTCGCCGACACTTCCGAGCATTCGCCCACCTGAGATACTAGCACGCATAGAGCACTCGAACATACAGCATCAGCGATCGTGCAGGAGATAGAGAGCGATCGAAATCACATGTGCGAGATCAAAAGCTGGGTACGAACAGGAAAATAATACACGGCAGCGCACCTGGTTATTCAACAACGCACCCCTGTCACTCTGTAAGTTCCTGCGCTAGCATGACTTGCAGTCTGTACAGCGCCTCAGCAGCCGTTGGGCGGTCTCCAGGCTCCACCGCCACACAGGCGTGGCCCAACTCGACCAGCGACTGCGGACTCGTCTCCGAAAACTCCACTCGGACCTCCCCCGCTGTGATCTTCTGGAGCAGCGTAGCGTCCGCCATCCTCCGACCGTCGGTGTCAAGACTGCGCTGCTTCGCCTGAGCGTACGGGAGCGTGTGCACATCCAGCTCCGACAACACCACCCCGAACGAGAACATATCCGCCTTGACGTCGTATTTCTCGCCCAGCATCACCTCGGGCGCCATCCAGAGCGACGTCCCCACACCCGCCGTCATAGTCTGGTCGAGCCGCTCTCTCGAGATGCCAAAGTCCGTCAGCTTAGCCTCCTTCGACTGGTTGAGCAGAACGTTGCGCGACTTGAGGTCGCGATGGATGATGGGGGGCATGAGCGAGTGCAGGTAGGTCAGAGCATGGCAGACGTGCAGCGCGATGGTGGCCTTCTCCCTGTCCACGCCGACCGGGTGCTTGGTGGCTTCGTACTTGTTGAGCAGCGAGCGGAGGTCGCCTCCGTCCATGAACTCCAGCACCACGCAGAGATCTGAGAGCGAGTCCCACGCGACGCCGACAAACGTCACGATGTGCGGGTGGTCCATGGCCGCCGTCATCTTGGCCTCCGTGAGGAAGTCCGTCACGTGCTGCAGGTTGCCGCGCGTGGACGGCAGCAGCATCTTGACCGCGACCTGCTGGCCATTGAACACTCCCGTGTAGACCTCTCCATAAGCCCCTCGGCTGAGGAGCTTCTTGACCTTGACCTTGTCCCTCGGGATCCTCTTGGCCGTGATGACGTCGTCGTTCCAGAGCCCCGCTTGGCCGCTCATGGCTGCTTCCAGCGACGTCAGGTCGCCCGACGGCAGCGTCGCCGTCCACTGTCCCCCGCGTTTGCCTTTGGACCGGCGTCGGACGTAGAAGAAGACCGCAGCAGCAGCAATTAGCACCGCCACCACGCAGCCACAGACTATGCCGATGATAGCCCCCGTGCTGAGCCCCCCGTCGTCGTAGGTGTTGCTGCTGTACCACTGGTAGTAGCCTGTGTTCGAGTACATGTACGAGTTGTAGTCCACGGCGATGCACGTGGCGTCCTCCAGGATGTTCTCCTGGGCGTGGACGCCTCCGAGGTCGCTCGGACCCGATGACGATGACGATTCGGAGCTCGCGGAGCAGTCCGACGTCGAGTAGAAGCCCAGCACGGCCGAGCCGTCGTTTGACAGCGTGGCGGTGAAGTAGAATAGCCCCCCGTAGCTCTCCGTTGCAACGTATCCACGCTCGCAGGAGCCCGTGGCGCGGTACCCGACGGCGTAGCTGAAGGAGGCGCAGTCGCTGTCGTCGTAGATGACCTGGATGATGTACTGCGAGGACCCGAAGGCCTCTTTGATAGCAGCGAGGTAGTCCGACTGGCACTCGGAGGTCACCGTGTCGCTGTAGGCGTCTGGGGAGCAGGAGGAGCTGGAGCAGGTGGAATTGGCCGTGGCCTTCACGGCGTTGGGGGCGTCGGTGCAGACGCCGGAGGACGCGTAGAACTTGTCGATGGCGTAGGTGGTCGCAGCCACAGGCGCCCAGAGGACGTTGGCTGAGACCAACAGCACTGTAAGTAGTGCGAATGGTTTAGAGTCTCCACGCATAGACATTCGAGAGGGGTGAAGTGAATCTGGGAGTGAGGCGAGGGCATGTTCATGTACATTGGTGATGGCTGTAGTGACGACTTATTCGACCTGGTTCGGTCCCACTCCTCGACTCACATGTGACTCGAGACATGGGTTCGCTTAGCTTTTGGACGCTGGAAGCGGGCAGCTAGCGCTCTATGGCTCCAGCGCTATCCTGGAATGTTGCGCTTCGGCGAGAGGTGGCCGTGCGACTCCCGTCAATGGAACACGACGCACTGCGCTTGGCGGTCGTATTCTTCGTCTGCTCCAGAGCCTAGAGGCTGGTGTCCATTAGCAGGGCGGGGGTGGTCTCAATCCTGCTAGTGGCGCTAGCGGCGATCTAGTTGCAGGAGCAAATGGTTTGGGCCGCTATAGCTACTCCAATTGTGTAAGCACCGACGATATACCAATACGTCTCCACAACACTGGTCTATTGCGCTGCATTTGCACCTGGCCAAGGTCCTCGACGTTCGGTTCCAGCTCCAAAAGTCACACACCATTCGAGCAGGGGCGAGCGCAAGATAGTCACACAAATTCTTGCTACATATTAAGGCACACATTCCACACCTTCTTGTGCCTTGTCTTGTAGTTGAGCTGTCCAGCAGGGAGGGAGAGCTCTTTAAAATTGCTACTGTGCTATCTGCGGCAGTGAGCGGTTGCGAGGAGCGTAGTCGTAGCAAACCCGCGCGGGGTGCCAGCGAAGCAAGGCTGCGCGGTATTTGCGTAGGCGGGCCCAGCGACGAGCAGTCCAGGGAATGGACTCGTTGCCTCAACTGGGGGTAGTTTCGTATTGCGGGGATCTGGGGGTGCAACCCCCAGGAGTCTCGAGTGAACGTGGCATCTATTGTGCGCTTACTTAGACTTTTAAAACTATAAACCCGATCAAAACACATGTATTATTATTAATACACTTTGCGTGGACAAATAGATGGAAGTTCCAACTAAGGAACCGCTCTCAGAGATTATGCGATACAATTTTCAAAAGCTGCACGCAGTAAGCTGATCAAAATGGGGACATCGGCCTGTAGTGGAGCCTCCACTGCAGGATGTCGACCCCCGAAGTAACTCAACGGAGCAACGCGACTGAGGTGCTCCATTACTAGTTATCGTTCGAGTAGAAATATCATTATTTATTACTTATTACGTGCTGCAGTCAAGGCAGCTTCTGCACGAGAAAGAGGTGCAACTTGTACAGGACCTCGGCTGCACTGGGGCGCTGTCTTGGATCTATCGCCACACACGATCGGCCAAGCTCCCGGATGGACAGCGGAGTTGTCTCTGAAAACTCAACGCCAACTTCGCCCGTCGATATCCTGTGCAGCAGTGCGGCATCAATCGTCTGTTGCCCACCGCTCACGAGCCTCTGATGCCGAGCTGTTGTATACGGCAGTGCGTGCAAATCGAGCTCCGACAAGACCACTCCGAACGAGAACACGTCCACCTTGACGTCGTACCGCTCACCCAGCATCACCTCTGGCGCCATCCAGAGCGAGGTGCCAACACCCGCCGTCATGGTTCGGTCAAGGCGCTCCTTCGAGACGCCAAAGTCCGTCAGCTTCGCTTCCATAGCTCGAGTCAAAAGAATGTTGCGCGACTTGAGGTCCCGGTGAATAACGGGAGGCATGAGCGAGTGGAGATACGTCAGTGCCTGGCATACGTGGAGCGCTATCGTAGCTTTCTGTCGGTCGATCCCAACCGGGTGACTCGAAGCCAGGTACTTGTCCAATAGAGCTCGCAGATCCCCACCGTCCATGAACTCCAGCAACACGCACAAGTCCGCCAATGAGTCCCATGCAACACCAACGAAGGGAACGATGTGCGGGTGCTCCATCATGGCAGTCATCTTGGCTTCGGCGAGGAAGTCGTTCACGTGCTGGAGACTGCCCCGAGTGGTGCCAACCAGCATCTTGACAGCGACTGGTTTGCGGTTGAACACGCCCGAGTAGACCTCGCCGTAAGCGCCTCGACTGATGAGCTTCTTGAGCTTGACCTTGTCTCGTGGAACCCGCCTGGCGATGATGATCTCGTCGTTCCAGAGGCCGCTGCGACCCGATCCAGCGTCGTCAGAAACAATCGTCTCGTCCGACTGAAGAATGGCTATGGTCAAGGGTAGATTCCCCTGCGCCTTGCTGCTACATGTGCGGAATACGGCATACCCAGTAGCGGCGACCACAACCAGACAGCCGATGGCGATCCCAATGATGGCTCCGGTGCTGAGACTGCCACCCGTAGAGATGTCGTCGTTGCTGCTGTACCAAGTGTATCCGTTCGGATCACATGAATGGCTGTCGAGCACCTCCTCGTCCACGCTCTCCGTCAAGACCCACTGGCTGTCCAGACACGGGGACCCAGAGTAATACTCCATGGTAGCGGATCCGTTCTCCTCCAGCGTGCCGACGATATGGACGCCCATCGTGTCGTTCGAGTTGAAGGAGCCCTCGCAGTTCCCCGACGCTGGGAAGCCGTAGGCCTTGCCGAACGCAGCGCAGTCGTTGTCCGGCGAGTTCACCTGGATGATGTATGGCGAGCTGCCGAACTTGTCCCGCAGCGCGGACAGGTAGTCGGAAGAGCAGTCGACGACCACGGTCGAAGCACCGACCGTTGCGTCCCTCTCGTTAGTTCTGCAGGATTCAGCGGTGCAGTTGGCGTCTTCGTACGCGATCACGAGGAACGGAGTCCCTGCACAGGACGTCCCCGAGTAGAAAGTCTCGACCAAGTACGTCGCCGCTGCTGCACGTAGCCACAGCGCGAACAAACAGACGAGTTGCACGAGCCGTGGCATGCCCATTGCGGTCGAGAACGAAAGTGAGGGAGTGGATGGGCCTCGACTTGGATGGAGAACGGTCTCGCGGGAACGTTGCGGTGTACGAAGAGGAGACAACCGAGCAGTTCCTCTGCAGACTGCAGTGCAGTGGGAGGAGGGGCCCTGTTGTTGGAGGTATTAAAGCAGAGACGATCCCTTGATCGTCATGGCGATTTGTGCCCCTGAGTCAGACTAGAGCCCCGGGCGAAGGTGACGGCCGTGTACATGTAGTTTTTAGTGTTCGTGGGGACCTGCGTCTCGGGATTCTCGAGACGAGCAGCGCCGGCGCTGAGTACTATTCGGTGAACCGTCATTGCATTCCGCGACGCCATGGACACCGCAGGTTGATGCCCCCATGGCCGCTTCAACCATGAGGTATATCTGCAAGTACAACTCGAATCACATGTAACTAACGACATCTGCTCGACTCCCGCCATATCCAACGTCAACGCGACAGCGTCGGGAGATCATCCGCTGTAGTTTTGCGTCCGTCGGGCAGCAGCAGCGAGTTATTGACCGACGGGCTCATGGGCATTGTACGCGCTTATTATTTGTAGATGGTTGGCTACCCTTGTAGATTTCATGCGTGCGCGTACTAGTTTTCACATCGATCATAGTTTACATTTGTGCCAGGAAGGCGTGGAGTTTGTACAGAACTTCAGCCGCACTAGGCCGTTGATGTGGGTCCAGCGACACACAAGCGTAACCCAGCTCTACAATGGACTGGGGACTTGACGCGGAGAAGTCCACGCGCTCAGCTCCTGTGGTGATTCTCTGCAAAAGTGCCGCCTCCGTTGGCCGCCGCCCATTCATTTCAAAGTTCGACTGCTTTGCGTGTGTATACGGCAGCGAATGCAGGTCCAGCTCCGACAAGACCACTCCGAACGAGAACATGTCCGCCTGAACATCGTACTGCTCGCCCAGCATCACCTCAGGAGCCATCCAGAGCGAAGTCCCAACTCCTGCGGTCATTGTCCGATCAACGCGCTCCCTCGAGATCCCAAAGTCCGTCAACTTCGCGTTCATAGCTCGATCCAGCAGGATATTTCTCGACTTGAGGTCTGTGCACGACAGGAGGCGAGAGCGAGTGGAGATACGTCAATGCGTGGCATATGTGAAGCGCAATGGTGGCCTTTTGTCTGTTGATTCCGACGGAGTATCCTGACTTTTCGTACTTGTTGAGCAGCGATCTCAAATCCCCTCCATCCATGAGCTCCAGAACTCCAGAACGGCACAAAGGTCCGAGAGCGAGTCCCAAGCTACACCAATGAACGCGACAATGTGCGGATGATCCATAGTGGCGGTCATCTTGGCTTCCGCGAGGAGATCGTTCACCTGTTGGATGCTTCCGCGAGTTGCAGGGACCAGAATCTTGACAGCGACCAGCTTGCGGTTGAATTTGGCTTGGTAAACTTCGCCATGCGCGCCTCAGCTGATGATCTTTTTGAGCTTGATCTTGTAGCGTGGAACTCGATTAGCAATAATCACTTCTTCGTGCCACAACGCGCTGGGACCTGAAGCGACCAGCTCCGGGTGCACTGTTTCGTCCGACTGAAGGATGGCGGTCGTTAACGGGATGCTGCTCTGGGTCTGCCGCTTCTTACTGCGTTGTCTGCTGTGCGCGCACTTCACCACCAACGAAATAACTATCAAGCTAGCGACGGAGACGCCAATAATGCCAGCAATGCCCAAGCGCCTGGAACTCGAGAGGATATCATTGCTGCTGTACCAGGTGTATCCCCTGCTGTCGCACGAGTGAGTCGCGAGTGTGTGCTTGTCGACTCTCTCCGTGGTTATCCATTGCTCGTTGACACATGGAGACCCCGAGTAATACTTCACTGACGCGGATCCGTTCGCCTCGAACGTGGCGAGAAAGTGGACCCCCATGCTCTCGTTGACGTTGAAAGAGCCCTCGCAGTTGCCCGAGGCGAGGAAACTCGAAGCAGACCCGAACGTCGCTGTCGTGGGAAAACACCTCGAGGACGTACGGGGAGTTGCCGAACTTGCCACGCAGAGCCGATAGGTAGTCCGTCGTGCATTCGGTGGAGATCGTGCCGACTGCAACGCCCGTGGCGGTGCACAAGTCGCCGGCGCAGTCAGGGTCCTCGTTGGCGTTCACGAGATACGGGGTGCCGTCGCACGCTGACCCCGAGTAGAACGCCTGGACCACGTACGTCGTGGCCTTCGTGGTAGTAAACTCCCCCAAGAGCAGGGGCAGTAACTTCACCAGCGCCCGCATTTGGCACGGCGGTCGAATTCGAATGTGGGGTGCGGGGGAGACGGTGAACACGATGCGGGAAGTATGGCGTTTGACCCAGCCACACAACAGATCATGTACCAGCATTTTCTGTTCGAGATGGTGGGATCACATCATCTCGAGGGAAGTGGCTTCTCCACCGATCATCCTTGGGCAATTTTGAGTCTGCATTGCGGACTCTACAGCACGAAGACTATGTAAACGTCGCGTTCTCCGCAGCACTGTACACGCATGGCGATTCGTGCACGCAATGAGAATCTTGTAGGCTGCGGCTGGAAGTCACGGCTTCCTGTTTGCTAATTTGGATAATATGTTTCCAATGAGCCCCGGAGGCGAGAGCAATGGTACAGCTCGTAATGAGCTAGTTGCTGCGCCTTCGATATCAGGGTGATCAAGCTGACGAACGACGGGAAGCACCATAGTACTTGTACGTGGGTTCAACTGAGCTCGAACGAAATTAGTGTTCTCATAGCTCGTCGAGGCTCGTTGCAGATTGTAACCTGAAAACTGCTGTATGTTGGCGATTTTTCAGGGCTTCATGAATCACTCGGAAATTCACATTTTTAATTTACTTTCCTTACAACAACTTGGCAGCCAAGAAAACGTGCAGCTGATACAGCGCCTCGGCAGCACTTGGTCGATCCTTCGGGTCTGTGGACACGCAAGCGCGGCCCAACTCGACGATCGCACTGGAACTCGCCCCCGAGAACTCCACTTGAGCTTCCCCTGTCGTGATCATCTGTAGCAGAGTCGCGTCGCCCATGGTGTAGCCATCCGAGTCCAGACTCCTCCGCTTTACCTGTGCATACGGCAGCGTATGCACATCAAGCTCCGAGAGCACCACACCAAAGGAAAATATGTCTGCTTTTTCATCATATCTCTCGCCAAGCATCACCTCAGGTGCCATCCACAGACAAGTGCCCACCCCTGCAGTCATAGTGAGATCCATTTGCTCGCGTGAGATGCCAAAGTCCGACAGCTTGGCTTCCAACGTGCGGATCAGCAAAATATTCCGTGACTTGAGGTCCCGGTGAAGTACAGGGGATGCCAGTGAATGCAGATACGTGAGGCCATGGCACACATTCAGTGCGATCGTAGCCTTCTCCCTGTCGATCCCGACCGCGTGATTTGAGGCCAAATACTTGTCCAGTAGAGCTCGCAAGTCTCCACCATCCATGAACTCCAGCAACACGCACAAGTCCGACAATGAGTCCCATGCAACACCAACGAAGGAAACGATGTGCGGGTGCTCCATCATGGCAGTCATCTTGGCTTCGGCGAGGAAGTCGTTCACGTGCTGGAGACTGCCCCGAGTGGTGCCAACCAGCATCTTGACGGCTACAGGTCTGCGGTTGTACTGCCCCAAGTAAACTTCACCGCAGGCTCCTTGACGGATGAGCTTCTTGATCTTGACTTTGTCTCGAGGCACCCGCTTCGCGATGATCGCTTCGTCGTTCCACAATGCGCTTCGTCCCGATGGAACCTCCTCAGGGCAGACAGTGGTGTCCGACTGCAGAATGGCGGTTGTCAGTGGGAAGCCCTCCAGCGACTTGAGCTCCTTGCTGCGCTGTCTCCGGATGAGCAACACGGCAGCGCCAGCAAGAACGACCAAACACCCGACAATTATCGCTACGATAGCTGCAGTAGAGAGAGTGCTCTCCGACGAGGTGTCATCGTTGCTGCTGTACCATCGATGCCTATTGGAGTCGCACGAATGGCTTTCGAGCGTTTGCTTGTCCACGCTCTCGGTCAGGACGTACTGGCTGTCCAAGCACGGCGATCCTGAGTAATACAGCATAGTCGCCGACCCGTTCGCCTCCAAGACACCGATGAGGTGGACGCCCATGCTGTCGTTCGCGTTGAAAGAGCCCTCGCAGTTTCCTGACGCCGGGAAGCTCGACGCCGACCCGAAAGTCGAGCAGTCGCTGTCTGGGGAATACACTTGCATGATGTACGGGGAGTCCCCGAACTTGCCTCGAAGAGAGCTCATGTAGTCCGACGAGCACTCGGTCGACAACATGCCGACCGGCTCCGAGTTCAGGCTGTCGTTGTTGAGACTGCAGGTGCTCCCCGAGCAGCTCGAGTCCTGCTTGGCATTCACGAGGTAGGGCGTGCCGTCACAGGACGTCCCTGCGTAGTACGCCTCGATCAAGTACGTCGAGGCCGCTACGCTGGACAAGCCATGGACCGAGAAAACTATCAGTAGTGGTAGCGCCAACAGGAGCTGCTGCATGCTTGAGACGTTCAAGAATGACACTGAGCGGTGTGGAGTGGACTCGAAGCGGGAGGGACCGCTTGAACGTCCCTCACAACGAGTCGTTTTCACGTGCCCGACGCATCGCTGCTCGAGCGACCTGATCACAGGGATTTGACGTGGCGGTGATGTTCTCGGTGGCATCATGCCAGCCTCGTCAGGCTAGAGACTTGAGGCTTCGATCCGTCTGCACTGGGGCCTGGTTCATGTGGAACGACGTGGGGAGCTAAACAGTGATTCATCCCTTAGCCGAGTCTCTGAGGCCCAGACTGGACCTTCCGCTGATTGAGAAGCTCTTGAACCAGCCTGTCATTAGGCCCACCGCTTGCGGACCACACACGTTGCGTCATGACGATACAGCGAATGACATGGCCGTGTCTTTCTTGAAGTCCTCTCAGCATCATGCTGAGCATGGGGCCCTCCAGCAGACATCTCAGGATGTTTCCCTCAGTTCTGTAGCACGTACACCTACCAGTCACCTTGCCGATCGACCCTACTGGGTCGATCGATACTCAGGCAAGTTCTGCCAACGATGGTGAGCTGCACTTTGAGTGCTCGACACCGAATTTTCTCGCTGCGATATTCTTCCAGCACTATAACGCAATTCGTACGAAGTTAGCGAAGTGGCATACAATCCAGCACGCCATCGCTTGAGCACGCAACGAAACCTGTAAGTTAATACCACAAGATGGGGGAGAACTCGAGTTTCCCGTCGCAACACAATGTCGGTGAGGGTCTCGAAGGCATGCACGTGAGCTCGCCTCTGAGGGGTAGCCGATAAAGTGAAAGTCTGCCGTGCGTATTCGACAGGAACGCTCATGAGCTAAGAGGTAGTAAGTAGTACATGTACATTCCGTTCGATTATAAATTATTCTCCTCATGAGTTAATCTCAAACCAGTTTCTTGCTCGCCAGGATCTTCTGAAGTTTGTAGAGCGCCTGAGCAGCAGTCGGTCTCTCCGTCGGATACACCGACGTACACGCACGACCAAGTTTCACGAGTGCGCGTGGGGTAGCGTCTGAGAAATCGACTTTCACAATTCCCAGTGCTACCCGCGACAGCAGCAGCGAGTCTGGGATCTCGTTGCCGTTCGAGTCCAAGTTCTCCTTCTTCGCCCGGGTGTACGGCATAGTGTGGACGTCCAGCTCGGACAGCACGACACCAAACGAGTACACATCAGCCTTCTCGTCGTATCGCTCGCCTAGAAGGACCTCGGGCGCCATCCACAGAGATGTTCCAACGCCCGCCGTCATGGTCCGATCAAGGCGTTCGCGAGAGATTCCAAAGTCCGATAGCTTCGCCTTCATGTCACCACCCAATAGAATGTTCCGGGACTTGAGGTCTCTGTGGATCACCGACGGCGACAACGAGTGCAGGTACGTCAGCGCATGGCAAACTTCCAGCGCCATTGTTGCCTTTTGTCGGTTGAATCCGACGGGATAATTCTCCTTTTCGTACTTGTCCAGTAAACTCCGCAGCTCACCTCCCTCCATGTACTCCAGCACGACGCAAATGTCGGACAGCGAGTCCCATGCAACACCGAGGAAGGTAACGATGTGCGGGTGGTCCATGGTCGCGGTCATCTTCGCCTCAGCCAAGAAGTCGTTCACATGGCGAATATTCCCTTGCATGGAGGGCAGCAGCATCTTGACGGCCACTTTTTTCTCGTTGTAGACCCCGACGAACACTTCACCGAACGATCCGCGGCTGATACGCTCCTTTGTCACCACTTTGTCACGCGGAATACGCTTAGCCGTGATGATATCGTCCGTCCAAAGCCCCGTTTGACCTCGCAGAGCCGCCTCGAGTGAGTCGACGTGAGTGGGCGTCAGACTTTGCGCGAATTGGTCGTGCTTGAATAAGGTTCGCGCTTTAGCCTGTCGTCTACGCAGAACCACCGCCACGACAAACACAATTGCGAAGCCAAATGCACCTAAACCGATGCCAATGATTGTTCCGGAGCTCAGTGAGCTGGAAGGACCTTCAGCTGATATCGGGGGTCCACTTTCAGGAAGTTTGGCGTCGTTGCTGCTGTACCAACGGAACCAATCGATAGTACAGGAATGGTTCGCGAGCGCCTCCTTGTCCACAAATGTTGCCATGTACTTCGAGTTGGAGAAACACGTTCGCTCCAGGTACAAGGCAAGCGAGGCTGAGCCGTTAGTGAAGAGACTGGCGATGGCATAAAGGCCGTCAGATTCATTGTACGCGCCAACACAAGCTCCAATTGCCGGGTAGCCGAACGCCATGGAAAACTCGGTGCAGTTTTCGTCGGTGTGAAGCATCTGAAGCATGTACGGGGAGTTCCCGAACTTGCCTCGCATGACCTGCAGCACCTGGTCGTAGTCCGAGGCGCAGTCCATCGTCATCATGTTGGCGTTGACATCCCTCGAGCCTTCGAAGAGGTCGTACGACTCACAGGAGCTGGATGCGCAGGTATCGTTGGGCCAGACCGTGACTGCGTACGGGGTTTCTCCGCAGCTATCGCCGAGGTAGGTGGCCTGCACCGCGTACTTGGCTTGGGCGACCATGACTCCGAACGCTTGGGCGACCCCCACCGCCAGTAGAACTTGGCCGAACATTTGGGTTGGCCACCTCGAAGGGAGAGTGAGGCTTTGCCAAAACGGGAGTGAGACTGCACCACAACCGACCAACTACTCGGGAACAGCAGGCTCCTGTCCAGATTCTTGCGCTTGTGGTCATACACTAGGGCTCGATACTTCCGACTGCGTGGTATGGGTTCCTCGGTTCCTAAAAACAGGAGGCTATCCCCGCCCAGAATGGAAAAGCATACGAGACTAGGGGCTTGGACAAGATTGATCCTCAGCGGCTGTGGAGGCTAAATGCATCACGCGAGCCCCTTCCCTCGAGGAAGGCGCAACGTGGCGAAAAGGAGTGTCGAGGCACTGAATCGGTCGGGCAAGTTTGAAGCGATTTGAGCTACTGACTTGAAGCTGCTTACGCCGGAGTCGGACTTCCCAGCGCAATCACTTTTGTTCGAAGACCCACCGAAGCTGCGCACACTCGATCAACAGTTCGTGATCTTTGTTTTGGTACGGAGGCCTTTTGCTGGTATGATGCACGATAAGACCCGTGGCAATCATGGAACTATTAAATTAAAGTCGGAGTTACCGGAGGTTCCGCTTCAGAATGAGCTGCAGCTTGTACAACGCTGCTGCTGCGCTTGGACGCTGAGTCGGATCTATAGAAATGCACGCACGTCCTAAGTCTGCCATCGCCTTGGGACTGGCGTCTGAAAATTCAGCCTGCACAGTGCCCAACGCCACTTTCTGGAGCAGAGTAGAGTTGGGCATCTCTCGACCGTTTGAGTCCGGGTTCGCCTTCTTCACCTTCTCGTACGGGAGCGTGTGCACGTCCAGCTCGGATAAAACCACTCCGAACGAGAAGATGTCTGCCTTCTCATCGTATCTCTCGCCCAGCATGACCTCAGGTGCCATCCACAGCGATGTTCCAACACCGGCGGTCATGGTGCGATCAAGACGTTCCCTAGAGATACCGAAGTCGGCGAGTTTAGCCCGCATACTGCAGTCCAGCAGAACATTGCGCGACTTCAGATCGCGATGAATCATTGATGGGGTTAGTGAGTGCAGGTAGGTCAGTGCATGGCAGACGTGAAGCGCAATCGTGACCTTCTGGCGATCAAAGCCAACGGGGTGGTTGGACTCTAGGTACTTGTCGAGTAAAGCTCGCAGTTCTCCTCCATCCATGTACTCGAGTACAACACAGAGATCCGAGAGAGAATCCCACGCGACACCGACGAACGAGACGATATGCGGGTGATCCAGAGTAGCCGTCGTCTTGGCCTCGACAAGAAACTCGTTCACACGGTGGAGTTTGTCACGCGCAGCAGGGAGCAGCATCTTGACGGCTACTTGTCGTCCGTTATAGGCACCGGTGTAGACTTCGCCGTAGGATCCGTGACTGATCAGTTCGTTTATCTGCACTTTGTCTCGTGGAATCCGCTTTGCCGTAATGACATCGTCGCTCCATAAACCGCTTTTACCGAGCGAAACTACACTCTTCTGCGAGGACAGGCTGGTCTTGAGTTGATATGTCTCCGTGGCTTGTCGTTTAGATCGACGCATTAATACCAGGATCACAACTAACATTGCTATTGTCAGCGCGAAACATCCAAGCGCGATTTCCAGGATCGCGCCCGTACCCAGATCAGCCTCCGAAACCCCACTGAAAGCCGAATTGCCCGTGCTGTTGATATCGCCATCGTTGCTGCTGAACCAGCGGGTTCGATCGGCACCGCACAAATGCCTTTGGATGGTGTCTTTGTCAACGCGTTCCGTCGTGTAAAGCTGCGTGGACATGCACGATCTCTCGAGAAATTGCTGCATTAACGCAGAACCATTTTCATGAAGAGTGGCGACGACGTAGAGGCTATCCGACTCGTTGTATGCGCCCACACACGTCCCGGTCGCCGGGTAGCCGAATCCCATTGCGGGCTCTGTACAGTCTTGGTCAGCGTAAAACACTTGGAGCAGGTACGGCGAGTCCTCGAACTTGTCCCGCATCGCCTGAATGTAGTCCGTTGAGCACTCGCTCGTCACCATGTTGGCATTCACGGTTCTAGAGTCAATGGTAAAAGATGAAGAGCACGAGATGGTTGAGCAATTGTCATCTTTCGCGACGTAGACTCCGTACGGAGTTCCGCCGCACTGGTCGCCGAGGTACGTCGAATAAATCGAGTACATACGAGTCGATAGCGCCACTGCAAAGGCTACTTCAGTCACGCAGTGGCAGCAACTCGACAGACAATTAATGCCAGTCCAAACAGTCATAGCCATAAGAGTACGGTAACGATAATCTGTAGATTGCCAGCACCAGAGGCAGAGGAGGCGTATGGTGATTGCGTCCTCGAGCATGTGCTCTGTCGTTGTGTGGCAGTCCACTCGGCTGTAGAGACCACGTGGTAAAGCGCTCCATCAGAAGGGAAGAATAGGGTGAAGTCATCCACGACAACAGTGACTTAATTGCCCACAAGACCGTCACGAAAACAAAGCAACTGTTGTTATCGATAGCATAGCCCGCAGTTACAGCTTCGCCATGATACGTTGAAGCACGTACATTGCTTCAGCAGCGCTTGGGCGCTGTGTCGGATCTACCGATGTGCAAGCTCGCCCTAGTTCCACAATCGGTAGAGGAGTAGCGCTTGAAAACTCAACCCGAACAGTGCCCAAAGCTACGCGCTGAAACAGAGCCACGCTTGTAATTTCTCGGCCGTTCGAATCCTGAGCTTCTTTCGTTATTCGTGCGTACGGCATTGTATGAACGTCCAGCTCTGACAACACGACACCAAACGAGAACATGTCGGCCTTGACGTCATACCTTTCGCCCAGCATGACTTCCGGGGCCATCCAGAGCGATGTACCAACGCAGGCTGTCATCGTGCGATCCAGGCGCTCTCGCGAGATGCCAAAGTCCGACAACTTTGCCTCCAAGTCGCCGTTCAGCAACACATTCCGTGACTTGAGATCCCGGTGAATGACAGAAGGCATGAGAGAGTGCAGGTAGGTTAGAGCTTGAGAAACATTAAGCGCAATTTCGACTTTTTGTCGATCAAACCCGACGGGATGGCGGGTAGACTGGTACTTGTTAAGCAGTGATCGTAGATCTCCACCTTCCATGAACTCCAAAACAACACACAGGTCGGCCAGTGAGTCCCAAGCAACGCCAATGCACGAAACGATATGCGGGTGGTCTAGCGTGGCCGTCATCTTTGCTTCAGCGAGGAATTCGTTCACATAGTCGAGGTTTCCTCGAGTTGCAGGCAGCAGCATCTTAATTGCCACCTCTCGTCCGTTAAAGAACCCGTTGTGGACTTCACCGTAGGCGCCACGGCTGATTAGGTTCATAACAGCAACCTTGTCGCGCGGGATCCTCTTCGCAGTGATGATATCGTCGTTCCAAAGACCGCTTTGGCCTCGTAGGATTACTTCGCGTATATCGAGGGCTTCTGGTTGTGAGGTCCCCATCCATTTCGTCTGCAAACCTGCGTGTTTCGCCTTCAAACGACGTCTGAACAGGATAAAAGCCGTGGCAATTAACCAGAGAAGGAGAATCCCAACGACGATCCCCAGCAAAGCGTTCAACGTTATGGTGAACCCGATACTGCCACCAGTCGGTCCCGTACTCGTAGCATCGTTGCTGCTGTACCATTTGAACCAGTTCGCGTCGCAGAGATGGTTGACCAGTGTGTTTTGATCGGCCGTTCTCGTCATATACCACGACTCTGCTAAGCAGGGGCTCTCGGAGAAATACTGGAGCGAAGCGGATCCGTTCGAGTTGAGTCGGCCGATGACGTAGTAGCTCCCCGTCTCGTTGAACGCTCCTTCACAGTTGCCCGTGGCTGGGAAGCCGTAGCCGACACTGAAGCTGGAGCAGCTATCGTCGCTGAATTCTGAACGTAAAATGTACGGGGACTCGCCGAACATCCGTCTCATTGCCGTGATGTGATCTGTCGTACATTCCACGGAGACCATATCGGCCGTTATGGTGCTCCCATTGCCTTCGAAAGCATTGCAGGTCCCATTGTCCATACACGCTGAATTTTCCTCCGCTGTCACGAGGTAAGGCGTGCCATCGCACGTTGTCCCGGTGTAGTGAGACTGTATCAGGTACATCGTCCCATTCACGCCCAACAGCGTCCTGAAGAGCAGCACGGCTAGAAAGAGGAACCGATGCATCCGTGTCGAGCAGAATCGGAATCGAGAGTGAGGGCGCTGGACAGGAAGGCTCCGATTGTGGGTACACGCAGTCAGCGAGCGTCCCGTGAACATCGTGAGTCACGATTCGTGACTAAACTGTACTTCCTAGGGCCTTCCGTGAGATTTGCCTACTCACGATGAAGAACGGTATCACAAACGCATGCCTGGTAGCATAGGAAGTTGTTGTCTATAACTTAAAAATGGTGTCCCTGCGTCAGCTCATAAAATCCTTCGCTTGGACAGGATCGTTTGGAGTTTGTACAGTGCCTCCGCTGCGCTTGGCCTCTCTGTCGGGTCAATTGACACGCAGGCGCGTCCCAGTTCCGCGATGGATCGAGGACTTGAGCTGGTGAACTCGACCTGGATCGTCCCCAGCGCCACCATCTGAAGGAGAATCGAGTCGACGACTTCCCGGCCGTTTGAATCAAGTAGCTGCTTCCTCACTCGAGCATACGGCAGCGTGTGGACGTCCAACTCGGACAAGACGACGCCGAACGAAAACATGTCGGCCTTATCGTCGTACCGTTCCCCGAGCATAACCTCCGGCGCCATCCACAGCGATGTCCCGACACCTGCAGTCATAGTTCGATCGAGACGCTCGCGAGAGATGCCGAAGTCCGATAGCTTGGCCTGCATGTTGCCGTCCAGCAGAATGTTGCGCGACTTGAGGTCTCGGTGGATCACGGACGGCATCAGCGAGTGCAGATACGTTAGTGCGTGGCAGACCTGCAGCGCTATGGTGGCCTTCTGTCGATCAAACCCAGCCGGTCGCTTAGTATTTGCGTACTCGTCAAGCAGAGCGCGCAATTCACCGCCATCCATATACTCGAGCACGACGCAGAGATCCGAGAGGGAGTCCCAGGCGACGCCAACGAACGACACAATTTGAGGATGATCCATCGTGGCTGTCATCTTAGCTTCTGCGAGGAACTCGTTCACATGCTGAAGGTTGCCTCGGGAGGCCGAAAGCAGCATCTTGACGGCTACTTGTTGCCCGTTGAAGACACCGGCGTACACCTCGCCAAATGAACCCTGGCTGATCCGCTTTTCGATCAGCACCTTGTCGCGCGGGACTCGCTTCGCTGTGATGATGTCGTCGCTCCAAAGCCCGCTTTGTCCGCGCAGAACCACATCCAGTGAAGACGCGCTGAGCGATCGAACGCTTGTCCTCGAGTGGGTTTTATCGTGGGGTTTTGTCTGTCGCTTGCGGATGACAAGCGCCACGACAAACACCACGACAACAACGAAACCTCCCACGCAGATCCCAATCATGTCGCCTGTGCTGAGTGAACTACTCGAATGTTCTCCCACTGCTGAAGCTGAGGTCGAGTCGCTTCCACTAGCACCCACGACATCGTTGCTGCTGTACCATTTGAACCAATTCGCGTCGCATTCGTGCGTCGTGAGCGCAGTCTTGTCGCCGCTCTCGACCGAGTCCAACGAGTCAGACGAACACGAGCGGTCCGGGTAGAGCTGGATCGATGCCGAGCCGTCCTTGTTGAGACTCGCAATGACGTAGTAGCTGTTGGTTTCGTTGTATCCGCCCACACACGTGCCCGACGCGGGGTAGCCGTAGCCGATCGCGAAGTCAGTGCAGCCTGCATTGGCGAACATCACCCCGAGAACGAAGGGCGAGCTGGCGAACTTGTCACGCGTGGTCTGCAAGTAGTCGGAGCTGCAGTCGACGGTCTGCATGTCGACGTTGGTGTAGTTGCTGGGCTGGCAGGTTTGAGGAATGCAAGTGTCATCGCGCACAATGTTCACCGCATACGGGGTGCCCCCACACCGATCGCCGAGATACGAAGCCGAGATCGAGTACATCGGCTCGGCGGTGACCAACTGAGCAACCACCAAGAACAACAAGAAGGTGCCTATCATGGGCCGATGCAGCGAGGAGAGCCGATGAACGGCAAATCGAGACTGAGGACAACTACGACAACACCAACGCCTGGTGTCGGAACATACGCTGTGCTGACTGGATTGGGCGTATTCATCGTGAGGGTGCGCTGTAAAAGCCTAGCACAGTCACTCTACCCGCACGGAATCGCCACTCCAGATGAACCCGTGAAAGCTGTGGACAGCAAACCGCTTGGAAAGACCCGATTGCGACAACAGCACGATGGTTGGAAGCCACGTCGTGGACATCTGCGTCGGCGCGAAACAATGGGCTGAATGGGTCTGCATTTATTACGGCGCCCACAGTTCATGAAGCTGTTTACTGTAACTTAGACATCGGGCCATCCGCAGCGACGCTCTCATACCCGCCGTTATCGTTTGGTGGATAGAAAGAGAGAAAAAAGTATATCCACACCACTGTTTGTTTGATAGTCAAAGCATTCCATGTTTATAAATTAAAAATTGCAGCAGGAGAGCTCACGCCATCTTTTGGCAAATGACATGAAGCTTGTACAGCGCCTCCGCTGCATTCGGCCGTTGGGTCGGATCCACTGCCATGCAAGCACGACCAAGCTCTACAAGAGACTCTGGGCCAGCATCGGAAAACTCCACCTGCAACGTCCCCAGCGCCACTTTCTGGAGAAGTACCGAGTCAACCATCTCACGCCCACTTGACTCGAGGTTCTCCTTTTTCGCGCGAGCGTACGGCATCGTGTGGACATCAAGCTCGGACAACACGACTCCGAACGAAAACATGTCGGCCTTGTCGTCATATCTCTCGCCCAGCATCACCTCCGGCGCCATCCACAGCGACGTGCCCACCCCTGCCGTCATCGTTTGGTCCAGACGTTCACGCGAGACGCCAAAGTCGGAGAGCTTCGCCTCCATGTCGCTAGTGAAGAGAATATTGCGCGACTTGAGATCGCGGTGGATCACTGGCGGGTCCAGCGAGTGGAGATACGTCAGCGCGTGACACACTTGCAGCGCGATGGTAGCCTTCTGCTTGTCGAATCCGACGGGGTACTTCGACTTCAGGTACGAGTCGAGCAAAGAGCGCAGCTCGCCTCCGTGCATATACTCCAGCACGACGCAGAGATCCGAGAGTGAGTCCCATGCCACGCCCACGAACGTCACGATGTGCGGGTGGTCCATGGTGGCGTTCATCTTGGCTTCAGCGAGGAACTCGTTCACCTGCTTCATGTTGGTGCGTGTGGCCGGCAGCAGCATCTTGACCGCGACTTGCTGGCCGTTGAACAGCCCCGCGTGGACCTCGCCAAAGGCTCCACGACTGATGAGCTTCTGCACCTGCACCTTGTCACGCGGAATGCGCTTGGCCGTGATCACATCGTCGTTCCAGAGGCCAGTCTGTCCGAGAACGCTTTTCCCGAGCCCTGTCTGCCCTGTCCCGGGCGTTCCCAGCAACGCGATACTGCTCCTGTCCGAGTGCAGCGTCGCCTTGGTGTCCTTCATACTCTGCGCCTTCACTCGCCGCTTGTACACAAACAACGTCACGGCCACGATGGTCGCCACAAAGAGGAAAAGAGCCACGGCGACGCCGATGATGCCGACGGTGCTGAGACCTCGGTGCTCTCCCCCCACGTCGTTCGGTTTGGAGGTGCTGCCGCTGGACGCGTCGACGTCTTGGCTGCTGTACCACGAGTAGCCTCTGCTGCTGCAGGAGTGCTTCTCCAGTGCGGCCTGGTCGGCGCTGTCCGTCTGGTACAAGTCCTTCGAGAGGCACGAGCGTTCGTTGTAGTATTGGACCGAGGCCGACCCGTTCTCGCTGAGCGTGGCGATAACGTAGTAGCTCTTGTCGTAGGCTCCGACGCACGCGCCTGATGCTGGGTACCCGAAGGCCATGGACAGCTTGGCGCAGGTCGTGTCCGTGTTCATGAGCTCGATCAGGTAGGGCGAGTCGCCGAACTTGCCACGCATGGTGGCGATGAAGTCCGACGAGCAGTCGACGGTCTGCACGTCCGCGTCGATGTTGCTCGAGCTTGGCGAGCACTGCGAGGGTGTGCAGCTGTCCGCCGACGTGGCGTACACGGCGTACGGAGTTCCGCCGCATTGGTCGCCCAGGTAGGACGCCGAAATCTTGTACATGGTCGCCGCGTTGGCCGGTGCTGCGACCGACGCGAACGCAGCGACTAGCGGTAGGAGAGCGCGCCGAAGCATTGGCCCCCGTCCGACAGTCACCGAGTGAGACGGTGGGGAGGGACTAGTTACCAGGCAGGTGAAAGAGTGAGAGGCACTGGCGCTTTTCGCTGTTGGAACATACGGGCGCGCGCGCACTGGTCATGCACGAGTGCTGTGGCGTGAGGCTCTCCATCGACGAGGCAGGGCTGCCCAGCAGGCCACGCTGCAGTCTGGCGGTGGATATTTATCGCCATTGACATGGGGTCTCGATAGTCTCCCTCGGTTCTGCGGGACGGACGGCGTGGACAGGCGACGGAGGAGCTGGTCGCGCACTGGAGTGAAGTCACTGCACAGCACTGCAGACTTTCGGTTCAAAGGAATGAGAGGTACCGCACTGCACGGTCTCCATATCGTTGCTTGAGCGGGGGCGTGAGGTGCTGGCGGGTGGCGATTGGGGGCGATCATGCTGGTAGGAGAACCATCTCCAAACAATCCTCCCCAGGTGACACGGCCCCAGCTGCTGCAACCACGGTAGCCTGACAAACAGCAAACCACAGGCGTGACAGAGTAGTGAACAGTACAGTGGCCCCTTTCATTATCTAGTCATGTGGGACGTGTGCAACGAGTTCCTTCGACAAGACGACTTGAAGTCTGTACAGCGCCTCCGCCGCGGTCGGTCGGTCTTTCGGATCCACCGACACGCAGGCGAGTCCGAGCTTCACGATGGAGCGCGGACTCAAGTACGAAAACTCCACGCGGACGTCCCCCAAGGCCACCCGCTGGAACAAAGTAGCGTCCATCAGTTCTCGCCCTTCCGACTCGCGGCTGCGCTTCCTCGCCTGGGCGTACGGCAGCGTATGGACATCCAGCTCCGACAACACCACTCCGAACGAAAACATGTCGGCCTTGTCGTCGTACCTATCCCCGAACATGACCTCCGGCGCCATCCACAGCGACGTCCCGACCCCGGCAGTCATCGTTTGGTCGGGCATTTCACGAGAGATACCGAAGTCGGTAAGTTTGGCCTCCAGTGTTTTGGTGAGGAGGATGTTTCGCGACTTGAGGTCTCGGTGGATCATCGGCGGCGACAATGAGTGTAGATATGTCAGGGCGTGACAGACCTGAAGCGCGATGGTGGCTTTCTGTCTATCGAAGCCAACTGGGTGGTCGGACGCTTCGTATTTGGCCAGCAGAGCTCGGAGATCCCCGCCGTCCATGAACTCGAGCGCGACGCACAGGTCGGAGAGCGAGTCCCACGCAACACCAACGAAGTTGACGATGTGGGGGTGATCCATGGTCGCAGTGATCTTGGCCTCGGCGAGGAACGCGTTGACGTGCTGGAGGTTGGTACGCGAAGATGACAGAAGCATCTTGACCGCTACTTTCTGTCCGTTGTAGACCCCCGAGTAGACCTCTCCGAAGGCTCCACGGCGGATCAGCTCCTTCACTTGGACCTTGTCGCGCGGAATCCTCTTTGCAGTGATGATCTCGTCGTTCCACAACCCTCTCTGGCCTTCCATTACGACGTCGTTGGTGTCGTCGGGGTCAGCACTGCTCGTGTTTGACCGGCTTTCGGCATGTTTTCCTTTGACTCGCCTACAGATGAGAACGAAGAGAATCCCGGTCGCGACGATGACAGCGGTGACAACAATTCCTATGACGGTAGCAGTGCTACCACTGGCACTGCTGCTTTTGGTCATGACAGAGCCGCTTGAGCTAGAGCTCATCAGATAATCTCCTGGCCCCACTTCCTCGTCTTCGCTAGAGCTGTTACTGGAGCTGATATTGTCGAAGTCGTTGCTGGTGAACCACTCGTAGGAACTCACCGAGTTCGCCGAGTCCGTCGTGAAGAAGTCGTACACAGCGCTGACGTTGCCCAAGAGGAGGCACGAATGGTTGCTTACTTCATCTCTGTTGGCCGCTCCGATTGCCACATTTGTCGAAGAGCACGAGGTGTCTCCCGCCATGGACCCTTTCGACCCCACTGGCACGTAATACGGTGTCACCATGGCCGATCCATCCGCGTTCAAGCTACCCTGGTAGAACAGCCCGGCCGTCAAGTTGCCGCCCAGGCAGGAGTTTGTCGCGAGGAATCCAACCGCGTATTCAAACATGGAGCAATCGTCGTCCGAGTACAAGCTGTGGATAATGTATGGGGTATCCCCAAAGAAGTCGCGCATCACCTGCAGGTAGTTTTCGTTGGAGCAGTCGGTTGATGCGCGTTCCCCGACGTCAAAGTCGTAGCAAACTCCGTCTTCACAGCCGCCGTTTTGCCTCGCGTACACAATGTAGGGGTCCGTGCTGTTGCAGTCGCCACCGAGATAATTCGCCATGACGTCGTATTTGACCGCACTGACATCCGTCTGCAGCACTGTGGCAACGACCAACAGGGAGACACAAAGGCGACCCATCTGTTAAGACACTCGATGCGGACTTGGTAAAACGCAAAATGTCGCGGTGGTGTGGATGATCCGACAGGATGTAGATTCAATTTTCTGTACGAACCCAAACTCAACTACGGCGCCGTTGATGAGCTATCCACTCATCACCGATAGCCAGAATTCGGCACAAGTTAATCGCCGTGTGAAATGGAGACTTGCGGGCGAGTATCCTACCCTGACAGGCACTCTAGGACAACTGTGGCTGAAGTCAGTCGTCACATAGCCTAGCCTGGCGCGGTTGCGCTACTGTAGTCGCGTGAAGCAACGGTCTCCAGTGCTTGGTGACCTATTTGACCAGGCGAATTGGATATCAGAGTTGATATCGTGACCTCCTTGACTTCGACCACCCTAGAGGAAATGTATGGCTCACCAGCTCGACATCACCCGGAGCGTGTACTTGAATGATTCTGTGTTTGTGGGAACGAAAATGTGTTGCTGTTCGTAGTGCTTCTCGTTTGTCATAGCTGGCGCATTATTTACAGTAAAATCGAGTTGCGCTACCACACTTCGCGCTTTCCGACTGGAGACGAAGGGCACTGATAACCGCTAGTAAAAAGTGACCATTGCGGGTACAGTATTGCTGTCGTAATGGAGTACCGTGACGATGTCGGCCGCATAGTACACCCAGAAGTGTCCGCAAACTCACGACGGTGGCAAGTTTGAAATTGAAGGGGGGAAATTGATCTGCCATAGTTCTATGCTGGCTTTCAGCCTTCTCCCCGTGGGCAGGTATCTGTAGCGAGAACCTTTGCCTATTCAAATTGAGATTTGGAAAGAACAACCACAACAGAGAACCGCAAAGTAAAGACGTGAGAAAGCTTTCGTGTTTTAGGGCACGATCATCATGGCGGAGTTTGGACGTGGACTCGATTGAGAAAGACTTTGAGCAGACGAAGACTTCAAAAGAAATACTTTCTTTTTAACGCGGTTCAACCTCAAGAATTGCTGAATTACAGGGAAGGATGTAGGTTGAGTGCACTAGCGATAGTAATTGCAGCAATGTAGCAATGAAGCTTTACATGGACGCCGTGACTTTTAAGAAGCGCTGAAAAGTACACGACTCGACAGGGATCGCTGAAAATGATCGGTTCGACCGAACAGATAGCGTGGGCTCCCCAATTCCGGCACACAAACTCTATTTACTATAATTATGTTGACAATGCTCACCTCCTCTACGTTACTCTGCTAACTACTCCATTGGATAACCTGTTATAGCCAGCATCTCGAACCAATCTTAGAAACCGCTCCAAAGTAGAAATTTCCTACTTAGGAGCATGCGAAGCGGGGACGCGTCCTGGGAAAATGTCCACTAACAGTATGCAATCCATGCGCTATCAAATAAAACGCTCGTTGAAAATTCCAACTTGGAGTTATAATCCACCTCGGTTGCTACTTTTACCACCAATAGCAGTTTAGCACTTCGTACAATAGAGTTCCAGGACACCATCTAGTTTTTTGTTTATCACGACATATTTTCTTCGTACTCGGAAGAGACGAAGTGGAGTTTTGTAAAACACACGACTCAGCTCGCATTTGAGCTTTCTCGATACTGAAAGTCGTCCGTCCGCCTGTTCTGGTAGGAGATCAGATGAACTTAAAACCCAAGGATTGGGTTTGTTTCCTCACAAGAAGTCGGTGTCAACCCACCACTCGCTCTTGTAAGTCTCACCGAGGACGTCCGTGATAGCCACCGGTTGCGACAACATCCCGCTGAAATCCACTCGCTCGTCGGTGGCCGCGCCATCCCCGCTGTTGTTGTACTCCTTGAAGTAAACGTACTGAAATCCACTCGCTCGTCGGTGGCCGCGCCATCCCCGCTGTTGTTGTACTCCTTGAAGTAAACGTTGGCGGTGTTGTTGTCCTCCCACAACTCCCAGCCAGCGGGGTTGATAACGTCGCTGAGCTCACTGTTCTGCCAGACGACCCGAGCGTACGGCTGCCACGGGCGGCCGAGGTAGACCGTCTCGGGGTCAGCCGTACCGGACACCCGCGCGTTGTTGAAGACGAAAGCGGACGGGTTGGTATCGGAGTCACGACCGTTAGCCGTGATGTGGCCCGCGTCGATAGCCACGATGTCGCAAGACTCGAACCACGCGTTCGCGTACTGGCCGTAGATGAAGTCCACAGCGCCGCTGATGTACGACTTGGCGTAAAGGTTGGCGCCCTTGTTGGCGTACAGGGTATCCTGGAAACCCAAAAACTTACAGGCGTAAAACCCGGAATTGGTGCCGACAACCGAGACGGCAAGCGCCTGGCCGTCTTTCTTGATTTTGCCTGCCATGTTGGCGACGTTGAGGTTGTAAACCTTGACGTTGTCTGTCCGGAGACGCAGCGTGGTGGTGAGGTCGTTGCGGTCTCTTGTGATGGAGGTCGGGATGTCTTTCTGAGCCAGAGTATGGGAGATAGTCACTTCGTTCGCAGCGTACGATGTTGTGTCGCACGTGTAGCCCTGCACGACCAGCCGTCCATTCAGCTTCGGGATGATCACTTGCTCCTCGTACTTTCCGGGGAAGACGAAGACAGTGTGCTCCGCCGTGGTGTTGGGCAGCTTGGCGACACCGTCCGCTACGGTTCGTACACTGCCGCTGTATGCACCGGTGGCGTCGACGACGATGGCTCCCTTCGGCGGTGTGGTCCGGGCATTGGGGCCACTGCAGGCGGCTTGGGCAGCAAGTGCGAGTCCAGCAAGTGCGAATAGAGGAGCAAAAATGTGCATTGTCCAGAAGGAGTATGTTGATTCGGAAGAAGCAGTTCCAATAGTGAGGCGAGAATTGTTCCGCTGGCCTCACGTATGTAAAGGCTGCAAGGCGTGGGCCGATCACTTGAGAATGCAGCAGCATAGTATATTACGCTCAGTAGCAAATCTTACGAAGTGTGATTGTCAATTAGGTAAGGCGAAGAGGAACATCAGGAATCTATGGACTCACAGCGTCAACAAGATCTCCATCGCGATCGCGGGGGAAACCGAATTCAACACACTGGAAGTGATAATCAATTTTGGTACGTGAAGGATCCGAACAAGAACTTGAGTGCTAGTGAAACTACTGGTAGGTGCAAGTTTACAGTAGACCTTCGTAGAACTGTTATCGAGCCCAGAGAACTGCACTGCTCCTGTGATGAGGACAAACAAGATCTATAATCAACATACTCCTGCGATTATGCTCCCTTCTTGTAAATGTGGGGCTGGATCTGCTGCCCCTGGCCTTCAGGAAAACGCGAGAATACCAGCTGCTGTTTATCTCGCGTCCAGGGCAATGATCTTGCCGTTGACATTTAGCAGCGCCTTTACTATTCCATTTGTGCCGATAACTTCATGGCTGAGGCGAAATAGTAGACGACGACCCAAGTCAATCAAAACAACTCCGCAAAGAAGAAGCTCCCGAACAGATCTGATTATTCTGTATATGCTGGAATATGGCACGAGAAACATCACAAACAACGGGTCAAAGATTTGGAGCCGTGACATGCACGAAGATTGTGCATTACCCCCTGTAGGAAATTAATGGTAGTGCTGGAAAGACGGAAGCTCACTCCAAACATTGTATAGTGAAATCGCAAATCTCTTGCTAGTTGTTTTTGCACGAGGGACGTTCGGAATGGTCATCTACATCGCGGATGGCACGATGCAATACAAAACACCTAAAACGCCAGATGTCGGGTACCGGTATAATACATGTGATCCAATAAAAATGATGGTTTGAGTGCTAGTGCTCCGCGAAGACTCGGATGTGAGAATTTCAACTTCAGTTTTATCAGTTTCGTATTCGAATAAATAGAGCTATGTGTGTACCAATAGAAATATGTCAGACATCTACAACGCACGTTTGACAGCCGCATCTGTCCGCTAATGCGTCCCGAAAATCTAGATATACGACGGTGTCATTCATCTTTCAGTTAAACGAGTATAGCTAGAGGTCTTGCTTGCACCTCATTGAAAATACAAATGCCTCGTGAGGTTGCGCTACAGCCCTCCTAGCCCATCGTCTTCGATCGTTCTCTTTCAGGTTATCCGCTAAATTTATCTAGGATGCGTTAGTGTATCCAATTCGATACTTGTCACTGAATCTTACCGGTGGGGCTTGTCTTTGGAGGTTCAGTGTTGCACCTGGACAAAACTAGTTTCCCATCAATACAATAGATATTGAGAGGGGTCATCTTGTAGCGTGAAGTACTGTACCACGGTTATAATGCTATTTGGGCTGCGATTACAACACTAACGTTGGTTCCATCCCAGTAAAAGCGGAGCACTGTAACTACTCATCATTTGTTCGTGCGGATGCACTAAGCTCTCACCTCGCCTTGCCTCGATCTAGTTTTAATAGCGGGTAGCGATGTGCTAAAAGTCGTAGCCAGCACACATATTTTTATTTAAAGGTAACCATGCTCAATCGTTCTAAGAAAAAATATATATTGCAAGACAACCTCCCCCCCCCGGCGATTGATTTTTGCAAAAACAAATATTGGCTTGCGGACGAGCGGATTTAACAGTTAGTGTTAGCATCTGATTGTTCGAGTAGATATCTAATTGGGGTTTGTGCTGTCAGCTAACGAATCACGTGGATGGCGTGTCCGACCGACCATCTGATCTCTCTGAGGTCGCGCTCGACACTATTCTTCACACTCTGCCAAAAAGAGAGGTCCCTCGACGGTGACGCTCTTTGGCTAGGCAAGGCGCGGTCTTTAGTAGTCGTTAGCAATCGTATTACTGATCCTCAATTCAAAAACAAACACAACCACCTAGCAAATTTATTTTGTGTTGTCCGTTTTGGATTGAGTGTTGTTCGTATGGTTGGCTGTACTGACTGTGATATTTCACGTGGCCGTTACGGTCACACCTTAGCTGCTCGTTTGCACGCATTATGCTGACTGTGATGTTTCACGTGGCCGTTACGATCACACCTTAGCTGCTCGTTTGCCACGCATTATGGCAGCAACAACAACGGGGGGGGGATGTTGTCATTGGGATCCACTTGTACGGAAGCAAAGAAGATCTTGCACGAATAGGGGTCAGCGGTTTTACCATCGAGAATATCAACTATCTCAACTATACCGCATCATCCGACCTTGAGGAGGCTGTCAACATCACAGAACACACTTGTTATGGCAACAAAAACAAGGAAATACTTTAGATTATGAAATTCAGAAGAAATGCGTGAATTCAATCTTCAGCACCAGCAATATCGATCCAAGCGGTTGCAAGGTTGCAATACGAGCAATTCCACCTCGACAGATATTGTGCTCATCGTCATCACCACCGGTGGCAATGTGGACGTCGATCAGCGTAGAGGATTCGGACGATTCGCACTCAAATTCCGGAGCTCCATTGTTTCGTGTGAGTCGGGAGTAAAGTGTCATGAGCTGATATGCCTCAGGGTGTGTCTTTGTAGTCGATCAGCGTAGAGGATTCGGACGATTCGCACTCAAATTCCGGAGCTAGGTCGCTCCTGTGTGGCATTAGATCGAAATGACCGGTCTAGCGTATTTAAGATGCTGTATAGATTTCAAATTGATACGGCGGTCACTGCAATGGGTACGTCGCTATGGAATTACGCAAAATACTTGGATTATCCTATGCAAACTACCCTGTGTCCGTCAGTGAATAATCTCAGGCTTTTACAATTATTGATGAAGGAGACAGGAGTAAATACTCTCGCCCGTACTAAAAGGTCCATCTGTAATATCTCGGATCCTCGACAATGTTGCACCGTGTACCAAGCACAGCTTTGGGTTCAGACTTTGATGAGTCAAAATTCGTGGTCTTCAAGTCTAAGGGAATGGGTAGTCCACTACATAGAGCTAAGGGTTCGACAAGGTTGTAACCTTCAACTTTGGCATAACGAAGATCTTACGGGCCCCCGATCAAACGATACGTTGCGCAAAATGCCACGGGCGGCGTTCTGTGCGCTGGCTTCCCTACCCGAAAGAGTTTGTGTATCACGTTCAGACGACGATTATGGCAGGTATACGTATTGGGTTTTCTTACGGGAATCATCTTACACGTACTTCAGGCGAAGCATGGGATGGTAAATCTCGAACTGTATCTGTTCTTGCATGGTACCGTACACGTATCTGGAAGCATGCTGTGCACGGCCGATTTCACGCGTTCATCACATCGTTTTTAGTGGAGAAAATTCGCCCGTAACATACACTCGCCGTTGGTTAGTATCGTGGACCAAGGTGTAAGCCGACGACTCTGGTTCTGGCAACTGTTCTAACAACAATGAAGCGATAAGCACGTATCCCGCCTCTGACTTGAGTGTGTTTTCTTACGAACATTGATGAATCTCAACTTAACGCACTTTAGCTGTATGTTTTCATTTGGACCACCAATGCTAAGTTAACTAATTATTATTTTTTAAACTTACACGAACTGGTATGAGTCAACATTGCTGACGTTGATCTGTTGATTTGGGATGCACTTTGCTGGGTACGGAACAAACATAATAACAATAGCTGCCGCACTCCTTTTCATACACGTGCTCTGAAGTGATCGGCAGCTTTGCCAAGAGTGCAGAATGCAGAGCCACAACGTCATTCATTTCCGAGATTTCCTTCCCCCAGACTACACCAACTCGTCTGGCGATGAAGCTTTTGGTGACTATCATAGCCTTTACGAGTCTCATCGCTACTACCAATGGCACCTGCAGTGGCCCCAATGCCCGGACCACACCGCCGAAGGGAGCCATCGTCGT
>JAHWLF010000020.1:0-31059 GCA_024679295.1 Phytophthora parvispora
CGATCAAAGCGCGTCCAAGCAGCATGTCCACCATTTTGGGGTCTTTCATGATGCTCGTGAACGCTCCCACAAAGTCGAGATCCACCTCGTACTTGGAACACTTGCCCTCTGGATTGAAGAAGAACGTGATGCCGATGGTCGGCTCCACTTCCTGGCCCACAAGCTGCGATACCAGCCACTCCTCGGCCACGACATGAGGGAAGATCATCTCGATGGTGGCGCGCAGGATCTGGAACCTCAGCGTCGCATTCGTCGTGATCACCACCGAGTCTTCGGCCACGACGATGTCGAACGAGTGCATCGTGAGGCGGATGAACCTAATGAACGTCGAGTACACGGTCATCTGGTCCATCATGACGTCGGGGCCGTGCAGTCCGTTGCCCACGTCTACTTGCTCGTCCATGACGCTGTGCATGAACGCCCTCTGGTCGCGGTCGTCCATGAGCCGCTTGCGCCCCACGTGCCGGAGCACCGAGCCAGCTCGGAACACGTGGAAGTACTCCTTCACCACGTGCAGCAGGGAGCCTTCGGGCGTGTGGCGCTGCAGCAAGCTCTTGGTGCGAAGGATATCGCGCAGGGAAGCCATGCTGTGCACCTCCTGCTGCAGACTCTGCACGTCCAGCTCGAGGTTGAAGGCGACGGAGCGGTCTCGAGGCACGGAGCGGTAGGGGCCCCATCCGGTGCGGGGTTTGCGCGGCGTGCCGTCCTTCTTGGTCCGTCTGGGCTTTCGGGGGCCCGTCCACGGAGAAGCGACCTCAGCGGGGGCTTCCATGGTCGCTGTCGAGTGCGACGAATGCGGCGGGTCTTCAAGTGGAAGGTCGCCATGAGGAGGTCAGAGAGAGAGAGAGATGCACCACTTGACTCCAGCAGTGCGGCGCCCACTTCGATGAAGACCACCTCGCATGGACAGCAATGCAGGCCTTCGAGAGCATTGCTAGCGATTCACTACACTACTGGTTCATACTCGAGCGGAATCCTCATGCTTCGCACCACTGCTCGTTGCAGTCTGCAACGACTGCAGCGGCCGCATTCGCATTGGAGTCCAGCGGGAATCCTCATATCCTGGACTTTACCCCCGTGAACGCGCCCCCCATGGTATCCTTCTGCGCATTTCAGCTTCCACCGGCCATCGCTCAAGTCGCCAGACCCAATGCCGCGAGAAGACCAATGCGCCGCGCAGCCAGACGCCCCGTGGAAGAAGAAGAAGACGCCAAGACTCAAAAAGGACGGCACACCGTACAAGCCGCGCCGAGGGTGGGGGCCCTACCGCTCTGTGCCCAACGAACGTGCTGTCGCCTTCAACCTCGAGCTGGACGTGCAAAACCTGCAGCAAGAAGTGCGAAATTTGACCGCGCTGCGCGACATCCTGCAGACCAAAAGCCTGCTGCAGCGGCACTCCCCCGAAGGCTCACTGTGCCAAGTAGTGGACAAGTACTTCCAGGTGTTCCGCAAGGGGGTGGCGCTGGAAGGTTCAAGCGATAAACGACCCGTGGCGGACAAATACAGAGACCAACGCGCGTTCATGCACAGCGTCATGGACGAAAAAGTAGATCTGGGCCACGGGGTCTTTGGACCTGACGTCATGATGGAGCAGATGGCGAGGTACTCGCTGTTCCTCCGCTTTATCTGCATGTCGGGGAAGGTGGACAGTATCGTTATTGCTGAGGGCTCGGTGATGGTCGCGTACAAGGGTACGCTGCATTTTCAAGTCCTGCGCAGCACCATCGCAATGATCTTCCCTCATATTTTGGGCAATGAGTGGCTTGTATCGCAGCTCGTGGGGAAGCTGGTCGAGGCGCCAGGTCGTTCTGTTTTCCACTTTAATGCAGATGGGAAGTGCGTCAAGTATGACGTCGACATGGATTTCGTGTCGGCCTTTATGAGCATTGTGATGGATCCAGAAATTGTAGATATTCTACTCGGAAGAGCGCTCATCTCGGAAGCTGGGCTGATTGGTAACGTTGACGAAGTTGGCGAATTTGAATTGGAATCGAAAAGGAAACCCGCCACCTTTCAGGGCGGTATTGGGTGTTCGGAGGATGAACATGAGCTGGAAGAAGAGGAAAAGCCCCCTGGTGCTTGTGCTCATGGCGGAGACAAGACCCGTTGCTGTCGGCGATCGGAAAAAGAAAGTCGGCAACCTACTCCTGAACCACGAGTGGCCTCATTCGCGAAGGCAACAACAACTTCACCACCGTGCTGTTCTCAAGAATTCTGCCTTCAAGTCGTCGAAAGCATCGCACAAGAATACTTTTATGCTTTTGCGAACGGATACCAGGAAGATGCGCTGCTGCCTTCAGAAGTTTCCCAGCGTGACTTTGTGCTGCAACGATTCGCGTCACAGATGCAAGCTGGCGTGGAGACAACCGTTAACTACGTCAGAGAGCGGTGGTGTGTGCTCAGCGAATGCTTCGAAGTGCTGAGTTTTCAGCAAAAAGGCGTGACCCAAACCGAGTGCGATGGCAATTTCAAGGTGTGCCGGGTGGAGTCCTCGGCGGACTACATCCTCCGCATCACGTTCTATACCATTCAGTCCGTCTTTCCACACCTGGTCTCTCATATGCCGCTGCTTGACGCTCTCGTTGGAAAAGTTATTGTGGTACCGTCACAGATCTCTTTCTCCGTTGAAAAGAACTCCGGCCGTATTTCTCGAGTTCATGAGCGAATGAATTTCGCTGCAGCGATTGCCGAGATTTTGCCGAACCGACAAGATCTCTCGTTTGTGATCTCGCAGGCGTTCTTGGCCCAAGATGGAGTGGACGGCAGTAAATTGGCGTTTCCACCTTTCATGCCCGCAATGGTACCATCGTGTACGCAAATGGAACCTCTACCACAAATGCAATACGTTCAACAGCGACAAGAGCGTCGCAACTCGAGGTCGGTCAGAATGACGGATATTCTGAACTAAGAAGATGCAAATTCGTACCGCGTTCATGTTGAAGTGGATGTCACAGGCAGACCCAGTGGACGCGTTCATGATGTCAAGGTACTCGCATTCTGCTAGCACGCTCTCGGATTCACACCCAGTCATCGTATCTTTCAAGTAACAACACAGGTAGGAATCATGTACATGTGAAGTCTTATGAGCTTTTCAGTTTGAAACGAGATCACCACTACCCTATCAATCGCTCATTAATGTTCGGTTGTTGCTGTCGGCTCAGCAAGGCACCGGAATACAGTTGGAGCGGTTATCATTTGCCAATATTTTGTGGTATCTACTCGGCATTCACTACGATCGCACCTTCGTGAGCGAGGCGTAAAAAAACTTTTCAAATAGCAGTTTCACCGGCCACCTCTTGCTACGCGCGAATGGTCGCCACGTAGCCGAGTCCGGGGGACGCCCCCTCACTTGTAGAATTCCCAGCGCAAGAGATCTAGACCTCGCTTCAGTTCTCTTCGGCTTGTCATGTCAAGCCAGACCCCTGCTCTGGGCGTGTACCAGCCAACGATTCGGAGAAAACCCAAGCGGTTCAAGAAGGACGGCACGCCCTACAAGCCTCGGAAAGGGTGGGGGCCCTACCGCTCTGTGCCCAATGAACGTGCCGTCGAGTTCAATCTGCAGCTCGACGTGCAGACCTTGCAGCAGGAAGTGCAAAACATGACCGCTCTACGCGACATCCTGCAGGCCAAGACCCTGCAGCAACGCCATTCACCCGAGGGGTCTCTACTCCACCTCGTGAAGGAGTATCTTCAGGTGTTTCGATCCGGAGCGGCGGTGGATAATTCGAATCGATACCAAACCCAGCGCGACTTCATGTTCAGTGTTGTGGACCCTGAGGTGGACGTTGGGAACGGCCTACGTGGCTCGGAGTACATGATGTACCAGATGGACATGTACTCGATCTTGATCCGCTGGATCCGCATCTCGATGCACTCGTACGACATCATCCATGCCGAAGACTCGGTCGTGATCAAGGCGAGATCGACCCTGCACTTCCAGGTCGTGCGCGCCACAATCGAGAGGATCTTCCCCCACATCATGGGCAACGAGTGGCTCGTCTCGCAGCTTGTAGGCAAGGAGGCAGAGCCAAGCATCGTCATGACGTTCTACTTTAACTCAGAGGGCAAGTGCTGCAAGTTTGAGGCAGACATGGACTTCGTTGGGGCCTTCGCAAGTCTCGTCAAGGATCCGATGGCAGTTGAGATGCTGTTTCGCCATGCCTTGATCGCGGACAACTGCCAGCTTGGAATGATCGACGAGCACGCACAACCGGAGCTCGAGGAAAAGCCGATTGAGCCTGAAATGACGGCCGACTCTCTTGATCGAGACGCGATCGACCTCAGGAGTGCGTCTCGCGTCGTTCCAGCCGAGGCCGGGCTGCCTCCTGCACCTTCTTCAATGCAGCCTGATCCGGCGGCACCTTTGCTTCAAAGTGTGCAGGCATCCTGCTTGCAGGTTGTGGAAGATTACTATCTCGCATTTGCGAACGGCTATCTGACCGAAGATAATACGACCTGTTCAAGCACGTGTCGTGCCCTTCAGAGCTACTTCCTGGTGCGTCGACTTCTCTCAAACACGCCGCAGGGCAATTGGACGACATATAGAGAAGTTGAAGAGAGGTGGAGATCGCTCAGCGAGTGCTTTGCAGTGCTGGGTTTCCACCAGAAAGCCGTGGCTTCAGTCGAGTATCACCAGCACGTCGGTGTGTGTGCAATTAGTTCATCGGCTAGGTACACTCTGCGAATTACACCGGCCACGATCGCATCTGTATTCCCGCACCTCCTCGCCTTTCCACAAGCGTGTGACGCTCTCGTCGGTGAAGTGCTGGCTGTTCCATCGCAGATTTGCTTCATCGTCGAGGCTGATACGGGGCGCATCTGCAGGATTGAAGAGCGGATGAACTTCGCGACTGCCATCTCTAAGATCGTCACTGACAGGCAAGAGCTGTTGTTCGTGCTCTCACAAGCGAAGTTGGCGTCGGACGGCGTTAGTTGCCGGCGACAACCAGCTTCCAGCAAGGGAGCGGCGAAAGACTCGAAAGCGGTGCCTGATACTCGGACGATGCATATCGCTGACATCCTTACCTGATAGAGACTACCGTAAAGTGCAATTGAACGTTGGCTTGAATCTGGACGTTCTGTCCACAAGTGGTCCTCCAACCAAACCAATTGGTAATTTGCTCTATGCGGGCGAACACCGAAAGTGTGTCCACGTCGAACGGCAGCACGCGCCGTCTTGAACTCCACGGCGGCGTGGCTTTCGTCCTTAAGGTTAGCGACGCGAGCATTCGACACTTGTGCACGATTTCGGGTATTTGACCTCGTAGGTGGAGTATATGTAAAGTACTCCAGCGCGGACGAAGGGCAGGTACGTCGAATACTTCTCCATCTGCTCCAATGCGACGTCGGGCCCAAAAAATCCGTTATCGATGACGACGGCGTCGTCCAGGATAATGTGCATGAACTCGCGTTGGCGTAGGCGTGATGTTTAGCGGAGAGAGCTAGCAGAACTGTCATCGTGTAGCTACACCTCACGAAAGTTCATTCAAAGATCAGCCGTGTGTGTCCGCCTCGCCTCATTGGTGCGTCGTTTGTTGCATTGGCATTTTATTTAGAACAAGTTCTTCCGAGAGCTCGATGCGGGTCATGAATTGGCCCTTGCATACGATCAGCCGCGAGACCGACGACCACTGGCAGTGGTTCATTGCCGCTGCACATTAACGGCCTCTTGAATTATGTAGTCTTTACGGGCATGACGTCATGATAGGCCAGATGATCGTACTCGTTCGACATCGTGGGGCCGATGAGTTCGTCGTGGGCCCACGACCAACGCAGCGCGCATGAAGCCACTTCGATGGTATTTCTTTATGACATGGACACGTAGTGGTGTGTTGCACGACTCATGGACCAGGAACTGGAGTTGCTTCTACTTCTATACATGGAATGCACCGCAAGTACTGCAAAACACAATGGACTCGGTCTTCGTGAGTCTGTTCACGAGATTTGCAGGAAGCCCAGTTGTCGTGCGGGTATTGCTAAGCCACGCTTTCGTTTCGCATGATCAGCGTGATCAACAAGGATCGCCAGCCCAGCGAAGACGAACAGATCGCTACAACTGCAGGTTTTCCAAGTCCGATGTACTGGTCACGAGCACTAGGTAGCGAGCACCCACCCATGTATGATGTAAAATTGCAGGGGAACTCCATTGCGATCCATAATTCGATGGATGGGAATTTAACAAGGGCCCCTTAGGGTTCACGCAGGGTATGTACTTCAACTGTGAACGAGAGCCGACTGCGAAAAATGTAGAGGCCATGGCTCGGGAAAGTTAAACAGTGTGTGACAAAGAGCACGCCGATAACGTGAAATGGCTGCGTCACTTCTTCCACATGTTGCTGAACCGTGGTGAACGTGAAAGATCCAAATCCATTTGCCGTGAGCGGAGCACCTTACAATAATTTGGACTGCACCCGGCTTCTTCAAGGTCCAGTGTCTCGTCCACGGCTTCAATTCGACTGTCGTTCACCATGGAAGAATCACTCATACTCTCGACTCCAAACGGGCGTTGTTGCTGCTGCATGGAGCTGCTGCACTAGATCATCCATCCACAGCAATGCAGTAGTGAAAAGACCCCGACAGACGAGATCTGGCTTTAGCTGGCTCTAGATTATTGGTCCACAACTCGGTAGCTCGCTGGTCCTTCGCTGTTTCCATTCGGACCTGTGGCGACGAAAAGAAGACTTACGCAGGAGCAAAACGATACTGGGCTGTCGTCGAATGCCATGCACAGGAAACCTTCCTCTCGTGTCTTCTTGGATGGGAAGAGCGCAAAAATAGTTTCTTCGAACACCGAGAGTTCAGTGACGCATCAAGAAATCGCGAACAAGCGCTTAAACCCTACCGTACTGCTCCTCTAACTCAACGCTATGCCTTGGCCCGCAGGCTGAGACCCACAGCAACCGCTGGATATGCGCTCCGATGCGCTCGAAATGCCAACGCCGCACCGGACTGGATGAAGAAACACTCGAAGTTTAGTGCAGTGCGAGGAATCGTGCAGGAGCGTTGGGTTACACATAAAGCGGTGGGACATTTGATCAGGAGATCCCCACTTTAAGATGGCAAGGGGCTTAGGCTTCATAGAGCTCTTTGCGGCACCGATGCACCTCGTCCCTGCCAGGGACCTCACTCGCTCAGCCCCGTCGCCAAGCAGCGCGGATGAGTGAGGTCTTTTCGTTTAGCAGTTTCACCGGTCACCTCTGGCCGTGTTATGTCTCACGTCCAGGGCATTTCCAATCTCCCCGGGGACCCAACACGAGCGACCGCTTCTTGCTCGCATGGCAACGGAGACCACGGAAGCTTCCGATCCAGGAAGCCTCGCTCTTGACAACCATGGTGAGTCTCCTCCCCCAGAAGACAACACCCAGTTTTACCAACCGTTCCAAAGGAAGCCCAAGCGACTTAAGAAGGACGGTACGCCCTACAAGTCTCGCAAGGGATGGGGGCCCTACCGCTCCGTCCCCAACGAACGCGCGGCTGCATTCAACCTCCAGCTCGACGTGCAAGCCTTGCAGCAAGAGATACAGAACCTCACGGCATTGAGAGATATTTTGCTAACCAAGCCGATCATCCAGCGCCACTTTCCCGAAGGTTCATTGATGCAAGTGGTGAGGGAGTATTTCCGCGTTTTTCGGTCGGGACCAGTGGCAAATAATCCACGAGAAAAGGCACAAATGACTGCCGAGCAGCAGTGTGACTTTCTGTACAGCATCGTGGACGTGGAGATCGACGTTGGGAATGGGCTCCGCGGTCCTGATATCATGGTGTATCAGCTGGACATGTACTCGACGCTGCTGCGATGGATTCGCCTCGAAATGCACTCATTCGACATCGTCGAGGCTGACGACTCGGTGATCATCAAAGTGGGATCAGCGTTCCGGTTTCAAGTTGTTCGGAAAACCATCGAGATGGTTTTCCCGCATATTATCGGTGACGAGTGGCTTGTGTCTGAGCTTGTGGGCAAAACGGTGGAGGCTAGCATGGACATCACATTCTACTTCAATGCAGAGGGTAAGTGCAGCAAGATGGTCGTTGACACAGACTTTGTGGGGGCGTTTACGGACTTGGTCAAAGATCCGGAGATTGTGGACGCATTGCTCGGCCGGGCACTCATTGCAGATAACTCAATGCTTGGTGTGATCGAAAACCAACCACTCGAAGTCAACACGAACGACCGTGAGCCGGTTGCGGTGGAGGCAACATTCCGATATGAGGAGACCGTCGCCAAATCAAGAGAGGGTCGGAACCCCGAAAGCGTTCCATGCGATGACCAAATCGAGAATGCAATATCTCTTGCTAACGGCGGCGTTGCACTCGGAGCTCCACCGTCTCGACAGCCAACGATCCACGCCGTTCAAAAGCTCTGCCTACAAACCGTAGAAGACTACTACCTTGCGTTTTCTCGTGGCTATCAAACCGAGATCAGAGGTGACGTTACTGAGCTGGTCTTAGCTTTCCAGCGCGATTTCCTTCTACACAGGTTTGTTTCGACGACCGTGTGTGGGAATTACACGAGCGCCGAGTACGTGGCCGAGCGGTGGCGCTCACTAAGCACGTTCTTTTCAGTTCTAGGCTTTCACAAGAAGTCAGTGGCCTCTATTGAGCTTCACGAGCATGTCGGGGCGTGCGTGTTGGGATCCTCTGCAAGATACACTTTATGCATCACCCCTACTACCATCCAGTCGGTCTTCCCGCACATCCGGACGCATTCACCGCTATATGGAGAGCTTGTCGGTCAGATCGTCACCGTTCCATCACAAATCTACTTTTCTGTCGACATCAAGACGGGGCGGATATGCTGCTTGGAAGAGCGAATGGATTTTGCGGTTGGTCTGGGCACTATCCTCGCCAGCAAGCAGGAGCTGGACTTCGCGATGTCGAAAGCAAATCTATCACTTGACGGCGTCACTCTCTGAAGTCGCCTGTTGTCATTGAGAGAATGTGGCAACGGGAAGAAGTGTTTGTTGCCACGGCGATCTTCAGCTGAGCGTAGCCTCATCCGATCGAAATAAAGTTGACGAGTAGTGCATTCGTAAGTGATCGGCCACTAAGAAGACAAATAAATTTCTCTCATTGTGGTCGTCGCCACCTTGCTCTTTCTGTGGCACTGTAATCACAGGTTCGGAATCTCTGACATGGCGCTACGTGCAAGTGATTTTTGAGCAGCTTCGTAGAGTCATACAGTCACGAATCTTCAGCGATCAGCTTCATCAAGACCACCAGCTGACGCTCGAGTCGTATTGTGCGTGCACGGAGCGAATCATGGGGAAAGGCTCGCGCACAACGGCGTAGCACCGACGCTGCCCCCACAACTGTCGAAACGACACAGACTTTTCGGGAGTGCGCTTGTGGTATATCAGGGAAAATGTCAGAACCCAACGCCACGAAAACACAGCGAAGAATAATCCGTACGAGCACTTGCAGAGCAATGCTCCATCACCAGCAGCAGTAAGCTCAAGTAAGACCCGGCCCGCCCCCTCCATGACACGAACCATGCCACTATGACTCATCGTAAACCCCAGAAGACTGCTCGTCATCAGTTGCCATCACAACAAATAGACCCAATGTACCGCTCTTGTCGTGATGATTCCTTCAAGTCAAACGCACTTCCCTTACGGAATCTTGCATTGGTCACAGTTTTCCCGAAAAGTGGATTGAATGAGATCTGAACGGCGCTGTCACAAGGAACTCCATGCCCGCCGGCTCAGCTTGATCCAAAGTGGCAAATAACCAATCCCCGCAGCATCTCGACGTTGCGTTACACGCAATCGTTGTACTCTTTAGATAGTGAGCTGCACGAACAAAGCAATACTTTGCCCAGAGAGCTACCCCGCCGCGCACTGTGTACACACACTCCAATCGCAGCGTCCAAGCTAGATCATCGCTCCGAAAAAATAGTTCCCGTGGATGCCTCAGATTAGTAGCCGCGCAATTTTGGATGACTGAAGAAATTCAAAGCACACATTATTTTACGGTAAGATCGAGACTCATGGCATGGATTATTCGTGCATTATCACTGCGTTACCTTCGAATTCACCGAGGCATTAACTGCCCACAAGGCAAGGGATGAACTAATGCAGACGCGAGTTTCCTCGCAACAGCGAGAGGAAACTGGGAGCACCTCGCCACTGGGCGAGTTGAGCTTTGCGCTCGTGCATCCTGGCCTCAGCCTTTGTTTTTTTAGTAGTGGGATACTCTTAGCATAGGGTTGAATCTCCCGCGGCATATTTTCGTGATGCTCGTCCTCTCTCGTCTTGCTGCGTTAATAATTGGCAAGACCGCACTAGCGCCGCTGTTGCTACCAAACACAGCTAAATATATGTGCTGCCGGTGACCAGGTAAACAAACATCAAGCTGCGAAGCTGCAAAACGGCTGTCGCTCCGTCTGAGCGCGGAATAGGTGCCGGGCTTCGTGAGTTATACGGAATTCTTGGCACTGGTCTCCTGCGTTATACTGAATCCGGAGACGCAGTGGCGTCAACAGCGAAGCTCTGCCACCTCCGACAAGCGCGAGTTCCAGGTGAGGCTCGCCTCGCCGTCCAAAACGGTGGTCTCCAAAGCCCAGTCGGTCTCGCCACAGGTCTCGTTTTCTGTTGAACGTTTTTTGCTGGCCAGGCTATGTCTGATGTCCAGCGCTGTGGCCTCCCAGTCAGGTATGCTTGGGCCGTCATTCCCTCGGAGAAAACGCCTCGGTCCCTACTGCGAGGATGGTAATGGAGACTTCCGAGCACGGTCTCATTTATCACGGCCACGACGACGCTCGTTCGCGGGGCGACTGCACAACGCTCGTCCAGCGCTTCCAAAGGAAGCCCAAGAGGTTCAAGAAGGACGGCACGCCCTACAAACCTCGGAAGGGGTGGGGGCCCTACCGCTCCGTCCCCAACGAACGCGCGGCTGCATTCAACCTCCAGCTCGACATTCAGTCTTTGCAGCAGCAAATACGCGATCTCCGACAACTAAGAGACGTGCTGCGTACTAAGACACTGGTTCAGCGTCACTCCCCCGAAGGCTCGTTGATGCAAGTGGTGAGGGAGTTTTTCCGCGTCTTTCGGTCAGGTCCGGTCTCAAATAACCCAGGGAAAAAGCTGTCGATGACCGCCGAGCAGCAGTGCGACTTTCTCTATGGTATCGTGGACGCGGAGGTGGACGTGGGAAATGGGCTCCGCGGTCCTGACATCATGATGTATCAGCTGGACATGTACTCGACGCTGCTGCGATGGATTCGCCTCGAAATGCACTCATTCGACATTGTCGAGAGCGAGGACTCGGTGGTCATTCACACAAGCGCTATGCTGCGCTTTCAGGTCACTAACGAGACCATTACGAGTGTTTTCCCTCATGTCATGGGTGAGGACTGGCTTGTGTCGCAGCTCGTGGGAAAGGAGGTGGAGGCGAGTATCGGCATGGTCTTTTACTTCAATGCAGAGGGTAAATGCTGCAAGATGGATGCGGATACGGATTTCGTTGGGGCGTTTGCGAGCATTTTGAAGGAGTTGAGCACTGTGGAAATGCTACTCAGCCGTGCTCTGATTGCTGAGAACTCAATGCTGGGTGTGGGCGAGTCATTGGACCTTCATTTAAAAGACGGGCAACCGAGTGTGCTGCAAGAAGCCGAGGGTTGCACTACCATGTCTCCTGGCGACGAAAACGGAACTGGGGAAGCTCCTGCACATGTTGCACCGATCCAATGGAGTGAGAACCCTGCATTTAACGATGTTGGGACGTCGTGTGTTCACATTGTCAAGGACTACTATCTTGCGTTTGCAGACGGCTTTCTGAGCGACAATGATACGGCGTTGGCCGCAGTATTTCAGCGTGATTTTCTCCTGCACAGGTTTGCTGACACGGCATCTCCAGGAAGCCAGGCAAGCCCCACGCGGACGGCAGAAAGATGGACAGCATTAAGCCAGTGTTTCTCGATGCGGGGCTTTCATCAAACGGCTGTTTCGTCCGTCGAGATTCACCACCTCGTAGGCACGTGCGCTATCGAGTCGTCGGCCGTGTATAATCTTTGTATCATGCCAACTACAATACGATCGGTATTTCCCCACATTGCGGCCCACGCAAAACTTTGTGGAGCTCTCATTGGACAAGTACTGACCGTTCCGTCGCAGATTTATTTCGCGGTCGAGATTGCAACAGGGCGCATCTGCCGCATTGAGGAACGCATGGATTTCGAGGTTGCTATGGCTAAACTCGTGGACAGCGCTCACGAGCTGAAATTCGTGTTGTCCGATGCTAAGTTGGTTTTAGATGGCGTCGACTATCGCCGTATTTTTGGCAGCTGAGTTTTCAAGATCTATGAGTCCTTGCTTGCGATACTGTGAATATTTGCTTGCACCGTGTGAGTGGATGCTAATGTGCACTGAAGAAAGCGATACACTTCACGGATTGTGGATTGGGATGCAGGAGTAGTCACAGAAGTTCCCTCAGCTACTCTCCCCAGTTCATGGTGTGCGCTTGGGGGTCTATTGTACGTCGATTGATGGACTTGTCCTCCTTACAAAGACTGAATTCATGTTTATGACGTGATCACTGGACATCTCGGATCTACGTGTACAGTGTAGTGTTTGAGTCATCATCATGAATTCCAGACTTGAGACTGATGCAAGAGAATATAATCGTTATTTTGACAGAGCCACCGCTTACAAACTAGCTGGGATGTCTTTTGGCTGAGTATGTGACGCACTATTGCCGACTGGGGGATAGCGTGAGAATCATCGAGACAGGCTCACACCGAGATTCGAGTGATGTGCAGTTTTTGGTGTTGGCCCTGTATCGTCGAAAGAGCAGTGAAGCGCCTATACTGTACCCCCTGTAAAAGCAATACGGCTTACAATGGTGCTGCTAGCAGTACATGCACGGCAACAGGGAGGCAAACGGAAATATCGACATATTTTTATTGACAAGATTTGAGATATTCACACGATGACTGCGTACAAGTGTTTACTCGAACGATCCGTACGGGTGCTCGCCCGTCTGGAGGGTGAAGGTGGCGCAAAGCGGGTTGGCTACCGCGGTTTCGTTGTACACATCGCAGTCCGTCTCGGGCTTGATGGCAATCACGTAGTCGGCGTCCTCCGCCACCTTCTTGAGCCCGCTGCCGATCTGCGGGTAGTACACGCTCCAGTCGTCGGTCGACAATGTGAAGTTGACGGTGGTCGACTCGCCGGCCTGCAGCTCCACCTTGGAGTACTTCTTGAGCTGCTTCACCTCCGGGACCGAGATGGTGCGGAACGGCTGCGTGAGGAAGAGCATGACGGTCTCCTTGCCGGCCACCGAGCCCGAGTTCTTGACGACGACAGACACGTCGATGGTCTCTGTCACGGACGTCACGTTGGTACGGCTCAGCGTCAGGTCCGAGTACGCAAACTCCGTGTAGCTCAAGCCGTGGCCGAATTCCCACTGCATCTCGCAGTAGTCGCCCGACGCGCACTGCGTGCTCACGCGGTGGTTGTACGGCATCAAGATGTTGCCGGCGTCCTTCGGGTACGTGATCGGCATGCGGCCGCTGGGGTTCACGCGGCCGTAGATGATCTCAGCAATGGCCTGGCCGCCGAGCTCGCACGGCAGCATGGCGTTGATCACAGCGTGGACGTTACTGGGCAGCTCGCCAAGCAGACGCGGACGACCACCAATAAGCACGACGATGACCTTCGTGCCCGTCGAGGCGAGCTGGGAGACGTACTCAATCTGTCCGGCAGGCAAAGCGAGGTCGTTGATGTCGCCGTACGTCTTCTCCGTGTACGAGTGCTCGCCGATAACGGCGATGGTGTACTCGGCCTGGGCAGCCAGCTCCTTGGCCTGAGCGAGGTCGCTCTCGTTGTACGTGCCCGTGTAGTTCAGTCCGTTGAAGTACGTGACTGTCTCGTTGGCGATGGCCTCGAAGCCGTCCTTGACGCTGATGCCGTTCGGGAACATGTCGTTGCCCGAGTAACCCTGCTGGCTGAGCGACCAGCCGCCGCACTGGTAGCCGACGTTGTCGGCCGAGTGGCCTGTGAGGAAGACCTTGGCCGTCTCCGGGATCGGGAGCACGCTGTCGTTGTTCTGCAGCAGCACGATCGACTCGCGGGCCGAGTTCAACGCAGCAGCCTTGTCCTCGTCGTTGCCGACCTTGTCGACCAGGTCCTCGCCGGGCACAGCGTTGTCGTACAGGCCGAGCTGCAACTTGAGCTTGATCACACGGCGAGCCGACTCCTTGACGCGGTTGAGGAAGGACGCGTCGTTGGCGATCAGCGCCTTGGTGGCGTTGATGAAGCCGTAGTCGCTGCTAGCCATGGTCATGTCGATGGACGTGCGCTTGACGGACAGCGTCGCGGCCTCCTCGTCGTTGCGCGCGAAGCGGTGGAACGTGTTCAGGTGCTCGATCTCGGCGAAGTCGCTCACCGTCATGCCCTCGAAGCCCAGGTCCTCGCGCAGTAGCTTGTTCATGAGCTTGGGGTTGGCGATGGTGGGGATGCCATTCACGGAGATGTAGTTCTCCATGGCGGACAGGACGCCGGCGTCCACCGCGGCCTTGAACGGCGGCAGGAAGTAGTTCAACAGGTCGTAGTCGCTCAGCGTGACGCCGTCCTTGTCGTGGCCCGTGGGGGTCTTGGAGTACCCGATCCAGTGCTTCATGCAGGCCGCCGAGCCGTTGTTGGACTGGATGCCCTTGATGAGCGACTCGGCGATGGTGGACACCAGGTACGGGTCCTCACCGAACGTCTCGTACACGCGCGGCCAGAGCGGGTTCTGAGAGATCTCGAGCATGGGGCCGAAGATCCACGGCGTGCCGGCAGCGAGCGTGTCGCGGCCAGCGATGCGGCCCATTTCGTAGATGAGGTCCGGGTTGAAGGTGGCCGCGCCGTTGATCGGCTGGCCGAAGAGCACGGCGCCAGAGGTGAATCCGGCTCCGTGCAGCGAGTCGATGCCGAAGATGAACGGGTGGCCGTCGTTCTCCTCCTTGACGATCTCCTGCGCCCTGGACAGCACGTCGCGCCACTCCTGGGCCGTCCAACCGTACTTGCCATTGTACGAGCTCTGCTGCCACGGGCCGCTCAGGTACGAGCCGATCTTGAGCTTGGCGTAGGCGCGGAACTTGTCCTCGTCGAACGTCTTGGACGCGTTGAAGAAGCGCGAGAACGCCACCTGAACCATTTGGCCCACGAGCTGGTCTTCGTCCATGCTGTCGATGATCACATCGGTCTGGGCGTCCCATTGGTCTGCGGCCACGAGCGGGGTGCTCTGGTGGGCGGCGAGGCCCATGGCCAGACAGCACACGGCGGAGAACCACGACTTGAGCATCTTGGCGTCTCCTTCGTTCTCTCTGGTGAGCTGCTGTTGCGGTCGACTGGAAATTGGGGAATGATCACCTCGGCGGCACTCGATCGATGCTTCAGAGATTAATGCATTGCAGGTCTTTCCAATCCCCAGGGCGCGACTAGCCTATCTGCTTCAAGCCAATGCGTCACAAGCTTCAACCACGCAAGCTACCGCAGCCCTGGCTACTTCAGCGGGCACAAGAAACGCGGCTCCGTCTACGACTGCGACGAGCATCGAGCCGGATGCAAAGTGCAAGGACCTTGTCAAGGTCGAGCGTCTCTCTCGTGTTAAGTTAGTCGCGCGCATTTTAATCTTGACACGTGACTTAAATGGGACCACGTGTGCGTGAATTACCCACTTGATGCCGAAGCAAGGCGATTAAGGGTTTCGATCTCGACCTGAAGCAGATGCAACTGGCTGCTGGTAGAGCTTGGTCTTGCTTGGCTGGAATCGAAACGGACAGGCCGTGATGACCCGACGAACAACGAGGGAATTGATCCCTTCGGAGGGAAATCACGGGCGCTTTGCCAGCAGCTGGTTGAACACTCGACATCAGTGATGCAATTCAGAGTCACTGCACGCTATTATATGTGCATGTATGTATACATAGTGAGCGCTCTTGTACGGTACAGCATCTTCTAAATGTAATGCAGCTCAGCAACTGTAATACGTAGGCAACACAGAAGGTTATAGCGCCGCAACGATCATCACTTTCGCGTGGAGGAAAGATCAAGTGAAGCCCTGCTCTTCACATGCGGTCGTAATACGCCACCGCAGCTGATGCCCCTGTACAGTGGAGCTGAAGGCATTCGTGCTCGGCCTTCATGGGATACACTTACGTACGTGATTTTTGAACTCTGCAAACCTGATAGAAGAATCGAATTTGATTAACTAGCTTAGACACACCTCATAGCTGATGTTCTTGTCAAGCAAAGATGACACTTGAGTCTTGTGTGTTTTGTGAAAAGATCTCGGAGGGGCACCCAAGAAGTTTAAACAATCACAATATGCACTGACAACTCACCGGTGTGCAATTCATTGAAGTTCTCGATTTGAAGCCCAATCGAAGGTCTGTGTGTGTATTGGCACTAGTTCAACTCATCCTGAATTCCTTGCTCGGTGATGGAGTAAATGGCCTCCGACTCGGGTAAGATAGGCGAGTCCACGACCTTCATGACACGATTCTCTCCGCGGCCCTTCTTCAGGCGAAGTCTACACAAGCAAGGCATGAGGGTGAGATACAACAGTGTAACGGCATATAAAACAAAGCCAAGAGTAAATACCTGGTGCAGGACGCGTGCGCCATGATATTGCCACCGATGGGCTGGAGCGGGTCCTTCGCGAACATACCGGAATCCGGATTTGCTGTCATCTACCGCAAAGTAGGCAGGAGAGCAGCTCAAACTCATTAGTACTGCACCACTACACAGTAAAATATCTCCAATTTGCACGAACCTGGTTTGTGATCACTACGGCAACACCGAACTCGTCCGCCATTCGCGTAAGTGCACGTAGGAACCTAACATCCAGTCGACGACATCAGTTATCGGCACCAACACAAACACAAATCACACAGCATGCAACATACTTTGCCAGTTCCTGCTGTCGAGCCGCCAGCTCTCCACGGCCCGAGTAATCTGTTCTGAACAGTGCAGTGGCACTATCGACAATGACGAGCGCGAACCGAGACTCCGCCATCATCGCCGAGGCCTGCACCAGCAGCTGCATCTGGTGTTCCGAGTTGTATGCACGCGCAAACGCGACATTGTCGAGCACGCTGTCGCCATCAAGGCCATACCTCTCGGCAATAGCCTGCAGCCTCTGCGGACGGAAGGTGCCCTCCGTGTCAATGTACAGCGCCTTGCCCTCGCCTCCGCCTCGATCCACCGGCAGCTGGCACGTCACGCAGAGCTGGTGGCACAGCTGCGTCTTGCCCGTGCGGAACTCACCGAACAACTCTGTGATCGATCCCGTCTCAATTCCACCTACAAAACACAAATGAAATAAATAGCAATGAGTACTCCGTGCAACTTCAATATATGAAAAGAGCTGCTCACCTTTCAGCAGCTCGTCCACAGCATTGGAGCCCGTCGACAGCGTAATCAAGTCTTTCCTGCTCTCCAAAACGTCAGCTGCCTGCAACAATATATAACATATTAAAATCATTAGTAAAGCATGTAAAAAAACCGGCATGGGCTCTGCCGCATGGGCGACACTCTGGAGCAATCCGCACCGTCGTGAAGCCCACGTTGACCATCTCCCGAGCCGCCTTGAGCATCTTCTCGGCCTTTACTTCGCTGATTCCCTTAATTCCGACGAGCTGCTTCTTGGTGGCCATGGCCACGGCGTCCACCGTGTGCATGCCCGCCTCCTTGAGCTTGTTGACGTCTGTGGCGTTGATGCCAGCCTGCTCCAGGATGTTCACGAGACGCGGGCCTTGCTGCCGAGTTTTTTTTATTATTATTTTATACATTCCACAAGAAATAAATACGCAAACATTCCTTCGGTTAGAGAGTTTTGCACTTGAGCATACAAACCCCTTGGCAACAGGTTAAGCTAGTGCTAACCGGCAACTGCCGGCTCGCGGCCGCCGTACCATCTCGTGCTCCTCCACGCCCATGTCGTGCTCCTCCTCCTGGTACTGGCCGTTCATCCTGACGTCGCTCGCTTCGCTCTGGGGGCCGTGGAGGTCGCTCGCCGCGTGCAACAGGTTCCGCAGTCTTTGCCAGTCTTTGCGTTTATGACGCACCGCCACGGCAAACTTTTCCAGATGCTGCTACCCCCGAATCCATGCTGCATCTGCACAGGTCTGTGGCAGGTTGTGTACACTCCCGCCAAAATTCAAAACGACCAACACTCACCAAATCGTACTTAAATGAACCCGATCTTGAAGCGGCGCGGACACTAGCAGTTAGACCGGATGTCCTCACCGCACGCGAGTATGGGCATGTTCCCGAGGCTTTTGCTGCTTCTGGTGCTGTGCATTGCGCTGCAGCACACGTTTGCAGTGGATACGGACGAGATCGAGGTCGCGCTGGACCCCGACGGCTCGGTGATCGACAGGAACCGCCCAGTGGAGACTCAGGCTCAGACTGTAGCACGTAATTCCGAGGAGAAAGTGGACGCTGCAATTCGACAGCGGGATGAAACTACTGCAGCCTCAATGGATGCAAAAGATGCAATGAATTCGCAACAGCAGAGCGACGCGGTGGCTGTGATGACAACTTTGCAGCAAGAGCTGGCGGCGGTGCAGCAGATGGTGGCGTTACAGGAGAAGAAGCTGCGGGTGCTCGAGCAGATGCGCGGAGTTTGGCTGCAAGAACACGAGGAGGTGAAGGGGGCTGGGGACGCAATGGAAGTGGGGGAAAGGAGAGGCAGGGTCGATGTGGGGGAAGTGATCGAGAGGAGGCTGGACGCGGCTATTGCGGAGAGTGTGGCGGGGTCTGCGGCCCAGGACTTCAACACGCACTTTGTCGAGCGCGCGGAGATTGAATTGAGCGGGGACGTTGCTGACATGAAGATGATAAAGTTGCGGGCGGCGAGTGCGACCGAACTGATCGCAGTCGCTTACAGAGACGGATTGGTGGTGTTCTACTCGTCGGACGTGGTGGAGCTGCTGAGAGTTGAGACTGGACGAAGAGGGCTCAGGTCCATCGCGCTGGAGGCTCAAGATCAACTCCAAACGTGCCTCGTCGTGACCTTCGAGACACCAGTGGTTGCAATTTACGAGTTGAATATTGTGGAGATGGACACTGCAGGTGGGGAAGGCAGCAGTGAGGCGAAATCGAACCAACAATCTACACTCACTATTTCGGTTAGTCCTGACTACTCACTTAGTGTCAGTGAGCATCGAGACCTCCAGCTGTCCTCGAAAGCTTCAGCAGTAGCTGTTGCGAGGTCGTCTCGCCAACTTATATTGGCAGTCGCGGAAGCGAGCGGAGTCATTGACTTTTTCGCGTTCAACGGAACAATGCTGCGCCAGATCCAGACAAATGCCTCGATTGCAGCCATGGAAACGAAGAGGAACGTACTGGCTTTCAGCAATGGAACAAGCGTAGTCGTTTCATCGATGACACGGGCTCAGGGGTCCGTTTTCCACGCTTGCGCAGGCTCGTCGGCGGATATTTCGTCCATTGCGTTCGACGCGGTGCACCCTGAAATTATTTACGCGGGGACCCAGCGTGGTGAAATCCTTGTATACACAGTAAGCGCTGGTGTGTCCGGTGAAAGCCAAGCGTGTCGACTACTGTCGCGGCCTACAATAAAAGCAAGTCCTCGGAATCAAACCCCTCTGGTGCTTGCAATTACAAAGATGTATGTCATTGCGGCTGGGCCTCGAGATATCGCTGTGTTCAACGTATCACAAAAGCAAAGGAACAGTGTATCCCTCTCTCGACTGTGTTCAACCTACGTGAGCAACGATTTTGCTTCGGCCGAATTCAGTGATCAAGTAGCATTACCGGTGGTATCGTTCTCTGATGGAGCTATTGGGTCTCATCTCGCCTTTATCACGGCAGACGCTGGCGGTCAACCCAAGTTGATTCTCTACCACAGCCTGCTTCCGGAAGAAAGCGAGTCATCCGATTTCCAGTGGACAATATTCATCTACGCGGGTCTCGTGATTGTTGCGGTTGTTGTTTCTCAGCTCTTTGTCCGGTGGCAGCGACAAACTAGTGTGAATCCATGGGATTCAGTCGGCAAAACCCGTGGTTCTCCATACGGGAAGTACGGTGGGTTCAAGGGCCATAACCAGACGGGTTTCGATGGAGAAGATTTTGGTCGCTACAATTCTCTCAGTGACGAACTTCGGAGGAAGATCGCTCAAGCGAAAAAGGGTTCAGCTCAACGTCCGGTCGATGACGATGCCGACTACTAGCTCTATTCATTTTAACAGCACGAATCAATCGGAATGGCGCACTGCAGCCGCTTGGCCAGCGTATCGAGCGTTGTTCTCCTTTACCTTTTTGATGAACGGTGCAAACTGGAATTTTAGATGCGAAAACGCGGTGGGGTGGGATTGTAACATTTCAAGTGCCAGATTTTCGGGTAGAAATCCACTTCTAGACTCGTCGAAGAGGATGAAATGCTTCTTGAGCCACGTATACAGCTTGTCGAAATGCCGAGGGTCAGTAACGTGTAGGAGTTTGTCGTCCTTCATGACGATGTTGGTGACCCGCTCCGAGTGATCCTTGAGCAGTTGGAGCAGCTCACCTCTCTCGATGCCGCGTTCACTAGTCGTTGCGTACGTGTGATGCAGGTCTGCTAGCATTCTTGTGTAAGTGATTAGTGAAATACCGACAAAAGAGAAAGAAACCCTACATTCATACTGCTGCGCTGGCGACCCGTATTGAATTAATGTGCTGAGGGCGACGCAGTAGTGATGGAACGAGAGCTCAAAACTCACGTTTGAACCCTCCTCACTATCGACTTGTCTGTGTGAAGCGATTTAAGGAAACTACGTTAGCTGTCGATGTATTCATGCCTAGTCGACGCAACTCACATGTAGGCCTCCGCGCAGAAAGTATTCAGAGTAGCATGGTGCTCTTCTAGCACATCCAAGGCCGAGACAGGGACTGTCGAAAATCAAAATGTGTGATCAACTGCTCAGTAAAAGACCATCCACTTTATTTTCTGGCCTTGCTCACATGACGTCTCTGCTGCGAGGTCCGCCCATCGAGAGCGTGCTGCTGCTTTCTTCTTGCCTGCTATCGCTTTCGGCATCGCACCTTAGTTTGCTGAAGTTTTAGTTTCAACCGGGCAGTTTCGCACCCACGCAGACAGTAGAAATAGTTGTCTTGTTGGCCCCGACGAACCAGAGCTTCCTCAAGCTCTCCAAGATAATTAATTTGCTACGCTTCCATGAGCCGAGTGAATGTGGTTGTGGTTCCCACCGAAGCCGAGGAATCGAGATCTCAGCAGGATGGCTTCGAGTCGGCCAAGCAACGGAAGTACGCTGGCTGGATTCCGTTCGACTACTCCGTGGGGCAGCTGAAGCACGATGTTGGTCGCTATTGGCAGCTCAAAGTGAGCAAGTATGAGCTTTGTGATCCGCTTGGCAACGTGCTAGACGACGACAAACCACTGGAGTTTTCATATTTCGACCCTGTTGTCTTGCAAATCAGAAGGCGCGAACGGATGCTGCCGGTGATAGATAACAAGCCTTCGTTCAGCACAAATGCAACAGACCCGTTCTGGATTCACGACCAACTTTACGATCTTTTTGTCTTCAATGCACTTCAAAATCGACAAAGCAGCACACTACGAATCACGAGTTACCAGTTCAAGCAATTGTTGCAGAAAGCTACGGCAAAAAAAGTATATCAGCAGAAGAAAAAACTCCTGTTTGATAAACGCGTGGCGTTGGCCTTCAGGGGGGCACAGTCGAATCCAAGCAGTAGTGGAGATGGAGGTGCAGGAGCTACTTTCGATGAATTTCTGGACGCTCTTGTAGACGTAGCGTGCTTCATGTACCCGAGGGAGCAATCAAAGGAGTTGGCACTGGAAAAACTCGCAACTGAGCACATTGTACCCTACCACGAAATGGAGCAGACTGCAGCTGGACCAGATACTTTGTCATGGGCTCAAATCAATAAGCTTGTTGAACGTGAGAAAGTGAAATGTGTCGCTCAGCGCTTCGCGAGGTCGATCGGGGACCTAGCCACTTCTTACAGCGCGAACGTTGGGCTTGCCCATCGTCGTTGTGTGCTAGGACACCATGAATTCAGCAAATTTGTTCGCGACGTTGTCCCAATAACCGTTCCGATGTCCTCGATTGAGGTGTGCAAAATCTTCATGCACTTGTGTCGGAAAGAACAAGTCGAGAAGGGTGACATGAGCGGCTTTATTGAGTCGAGTGGCCAAGGGCCTGAGTACTCCCCGGTGAAAGAAGAAACATCTCAAAGCAACGTCCTCTCCAGCCTAGGAGAAACAGTACTTGAGATTCCCTGCGCCAAGCTGGTAGATGTCATCGGATATATTGCCCTTGTAGCAGTTCCTCGTCTTGTGAAGGCAAAGGAGAAAATGACCCCAAACTGCACTAATGTGGTGCTGTCCACCAAGCTTGGCATTCAGTCCTTGAAAGCTCTTCTTCATCACATATCCAATAATCTAGGAGCAAAAGGCGGTGCTCTGATGAAGAAAAATGTCGAGTTTAATCGAGCGCGAGTACATTTCTTGCTGGAATTTAATAAGATGCACCGAGAAGACTCTCTAACGGATTATCAAAGTGCATGCGCTCCACTACTACGGACGCGTAGGGTTCAGCAAGCAGTAGTACCCCAACCGTCAAGCACTAACCAGGAACAGGAACCGACAAAGCCAGATGATGCCGATTTCGATACTGAATTTTCATGGAACTTGGATTCAACCGACAATACAAATGCAGAAAACTCGGCATACGATAGCGAATCAAGTGCAAACTCCCCCATACAGCGCCAATCCGTCCGACAGCTCGACCCTCAAGTACTCCTAGAACAACGAAGACGTGAAATGGAACAATTGAGCACTTTGTCGAACGAAGCAGATGAAATCTACGCTTTTCTCGCTGGTGAACTACAGCGCCATGCACTTGCTAAACGCCCGGACAGTCCCGACACGGTCCCGCATATGCTCGATGTTTGGGTCTCTGCAGGCGAAAAGTACTCCGATGTTATCAACCATGTTGAGCCATCTCCGCATCTTCGTGCAAAATTCCTTTCTCGATTTGGTCGCTCACTCTTTGTGTTCGCTACGCAAGTGCTCAAGAGCACAACCAAGGTGTACAGCTACGAAGAACTGTTTTACGTCACGAACGCACGCGTGTATTCAGCAGCTTCCGATCTTTGGCACGATAAATCTACGTCGTTTACACTTGATTTGGCCATGGAGACTCTCTCGCTCGCGTCCGGTAAACTAGCACAAGCCAGCGAAGCGTTAACGGCTCTAGTTACGGCAGCGAAAGTGAATGACCTTCATGGCGGAAGTGATGATGACGTATCGAGCTCTGGAAGTTGTGGAGGTGAGACTGGAGAGGACTATGAAGGTTGGACAACTAGTGCGCTTTACGATAAGTACCTTTGCTGCCTTTATCTTCGTGCTAATTGTCTCGCCGCATATGCTGACGTGATAGCGCACAGCAACAAGCTTGTCATTGACTATAACTTGTGTTGCCAATTCGAAGATATGAAGCCAGTAGATGAGAGAACTACTACTGGAGACGCGTTCTTCGTTAGTACGATGGTTCTTTCGAAAGCGTCAACACCGAGTGAGTTCTACTGGGAGGCCAAGAAGATGTATCGTTTCCTCTTACAGCACTCAAAAGGAGGACTGAACTTTTCACGATGCCGCATTCATCATAATTTGGCAATGGTACAGTTCAAACTCGCTACCCACCTTACACGAGGCTGCGACAGTGAGAAACAGTTGCTTGAGAATGCATTAATGAATCTGGAGGCGTGCGAACGAGCCCAAGACTACGTTGTGGATCCTAACGTACTTGTGGAAAAGCGTAGCTATATACGAGCAATCTTAGCAGCCCGACGTAAGTTCTTTCTTGCTGAAAATCAAGCAGTAATCCAGGCGGAAGGGGGCCCACGAGACGGCCAACAAGGCCAAGAGGAGGCTGTTGCTCCTTTCTATCGATTTGTTCTCGCTGCAGCATTTGACGAATTTGATTCCGAGAAAAAAGGGGTTCTTTACCAGCCCGAAGTGACGCTTCTGAGCAAAGCATGTGGGCATAGTGCCATCTCTGCTGAATTGCTGCAATGGCTGCTTGATAATTTTGACCATCAAGACAAAGGTTTAACTGAGCGAGGAGTTCTCCAGTATTTCTGTTGGCTGGCAGAAGCAGGTAGCATTACGGATATGCTCGCAGTTTTCGGGTTTATGACACCGTTCTAATCGATTCTTTCGTGAGCAGATCCCGTCGAATTCTGTGGGATAATTGATCTTCTGACGGCAAAGCATACTGGGGCGCATAACGTCTCAATCTTTTCCGGAGACTGTGTATATCCACGAAAACATTCATGTGTAAAACCATCATCAGGAACTGTACGTGATTATTCCTCCTCAACTAAATTTTTCGTACATCTTGCATGAGCTAAACACCTTTGTTATATCAGCGCAAAGGATCGGCAAGCTCCCCCAGCGAGAGAGACCGACTGCGAGCGAAGCGTACAGGAGCTGCAGACTGCATCGTCGTTTTGGGTGGCAAAATGACTCAAGCTGCTGGTACTGACGTCAGTAATACAACATCACCATCGGATATCAGGCTTGAGCCGGAGGTAATTGATGTACTCCCTTCACGAGCTAGTTTACCAGAGGAGCTGTCGAAGTTCTGCTTTCCTGATGACATATATCTCAGCACGGAGCCGTTTTCTCCGAGGACTTTCGATATCGTGCTAACTGGTGCGAAAATCAATTATCCACATCAATGGTTTACGAAATATTCTACTAATCTCCCGCTAACTTTGGCAATGTGCAGATATTAAGGGGGTTCGCTCATATGGCTCGTGTTTGCACTTCTGTGAAGAAAAACACCCCATGGACGTGCTGTCGCTGATATCGGCGACGCAAAAGGGAAGAACCGTCAATTTGCCGTCCTGGGTGAGCTTGAAGGACATTCAACAGGGGCAAACGAAGTGGAAGTGCTATGCTCCGAAGTGCCTCTGTGTGTTATCAAGCACCCCATTATTCCAGACGTTCCGCACGTTTTTGGTGTTTCTTTACCGACTTTCACTTGCAACTTCTACGATCATCCCTCTGGAGTCCATCATATTCAATTTCCTTGAGCGTACACCAATCCCAACTGCAAACGCAACGCAGACTGCGTTTAAGCTTGGCGATGCAACTTGTCTACTTTCCGGCTTTCCGCGGAACTTACCACTGTTTTCTCCTACAGAGGTAGACTTCACGATTCTGTTCCAGTGTCTCAATCCAGACAACATTTTGAAGGTACTTACTTTAGAACCCGACGATTATCCGTCGAAGCTCGCGTTTGCTGACTCTGCTACGCTGTTCAGGTTTACGGCTACTTGTTGACAGAAAAGAAAGTTGTTCTCAGCTCAACCAACCGCCCAATACTGACTCATGTTGCCGAGACGTTGAGAGCACTGCTACATCCTTTCGAATGCCAGCAAGTGTATATTCCACTCCTTCCACTGGTATGCACGTTGGTGACTGTCATCTTTGTTTTTGGTGAACTAAATGTTTCTTTTGATTATTGCAGTCACTTGTCGAGTTCATCTGCGCACCTGTGCCGTTCTTTATGGGGATTCGCTCTGACCAGCGACTTGAACGTCTAATGGCAGAGGGCGTCATTTTAGTGGATCTGGATAACAACGACATTCGGCTGCCACCAAACGAAGAGCTTCCGATCCTCACCGACGTCAAATCTAGGAAGCTCCTTCACACTCTGCGCAAACTATCTATTTGGCCTGCAAGTCAAAGAACCCGGTACAGCTTCGGACGTGGCCTCACAGGGAGCGATCGGTCAATTTCTGCCTCTTTCGAGCCTTCGCAGCCTTCTGATGCGGAGGTGAATCAAGTTATCAGTCGGCATGAAGATCTGACCGAGAAATGGAGCGAGATACAGACACTGTTTTCTTCCTTTGCTTCGAGGTGAGAACGGCATCATGCACAGCTCTGCTGTGCAAAAGCATCATTTACTTACATACCCTATTCCAAAACAGACTTCTCAAGGAGATCCGCAAACACTGCACTAAAGGCCCTGCACCAACGGCTTCCGGGAGCAACAGCGAGTCCGTGTTGTTTGACGAACGCAGTTTCCTTGCGATGCACCCGAGTCTCCGGGATTTCTGTACTCATTTGTTCCAGACGCAACTCTTCCAGCGCTCAATTGAGAATATTTGGACTTTGAAGTAAGTGTGATAGCCACACAAGCACCGCTACTGGCTTCGGGTCTAAATTCTGTGTTTTTTTTTTTACTTTATGTAGTGATGGCTCCAGTGCTGCCGAGCCGGAACAGTACTGGAGATCCGTTCGAGCTAAGGGGATGCTGAGGAAGAACTCCGACATAAGTGAAGACGCGAATAAGACACCACGTCGCCAAGTAGTCCAAGCACCTCTACCCCCACGAAAGCACACCAACCCGATTTCTTCGAGCAAGAGTGCTAATGACGGGTTCCCTGCATTCAACGGTCAACTTTACGACGATCTTCTGGAGGAACTCGGCGATATTGGAGATCTCGAATCTTCCGCTTGCGATTTCGGAGCGCAGGCAGCTCGTCCTCTGTCCTCACTGGGACTGTCGTCGGAAACTTCAAGCACTTCGATCCTCACGTCCCCATCATTCCACGACGGAGACGCAGACGCCTTCAAACTGGTAAACGCAGCTCGAAAACGCCTCGAAGGGCGACGCGGAGGAGAAATAACCGAATAACACTCGTTCCTCGCTTTCACTACACTGTATGCCAACTCTCAAAAGTCAAACGTTTTGACGACTCGTTTGGTCACGTAATTTGCCAGAGCTTAGTCGTTACGGTCGAGCCGCTTTGCACGAAGATCGCCACGTTCGTCCCCATTGACTTCGCGCTCCTGCAGCAACAAGCAACACCAGTAAATGGCCAAGCAGCCACACAACCAGCCCAAGAAGCACCTGCAGCCCGAGCTCGAGCCCGAGATCATCGGCCTGCAGCGACTCATGATAGCGAGCTCTGTAGGTCTGGCCACGACGCTGCTGGACGACGGCGTCCCCGTGAACGGTACATCTACCGACGGCCGCACGCCGCTCATGGCCGCGGCCTCCCAGAACCACCCGGAGGTCGTGGAGCTGCTTCTGCGTCGAGGCGCGTCCGTGGACCAGCAGATGTTCGACGGCTACTCAGCATTGTTGCTGGCCTGCGAGGTTGGACACGTCGACTGCGTGCGTCTGCTGCTGGAGCACGGTGCTGACGTGAACCTTAGCAACAAGGCTGGCTGGACGGCGCTCATGCTGTCGGCGAAGCACGGACACAATCGAGCAGTGCGTCTGCTGCTGACCAAGCAGCCGCAGCTCGACACTCGGCTCCCGAACAACTGCACGGCGCTCTACATTGCTGCTGACTGCGGCCACACCGAAGTGGTGCGGCTGCTAGTCACACACGGAGCGAACATCGAGCTCTCGGGCGAACATGGGATGGTGCCCCTCTTGGCGGCGGGGTGGAAGGGCCATGCGGACGTGGTCGAGCTGCTGCTCAAGCACGGAGCGACGCTATATTGACCAGCGGCCGGATGACGGAGCCCCTTGCGATCATGACAACCCGAAGCGGGTCAGGAGCGACCGTGAACGTAGAGAACGAGGAGGGAGTGACGCCCAAGACAAGACTTCCCCATGGTCTAGCTCGTTGAGCGGGACCCATCCATAGTTGTGGTGATCGAGTATCGATGCTACACACCCCGAGCAAGCCCGTGTGTTAACGAGATGCTTGGAACTTGAGTAGAGCAGTAAATGTCAGTGCACTTCAACTTGACCGCCTCTCATTTTCGCTTCAGACAGAGACCCTCGTCTTTGGAAGGCATTCGACGGTTCTCTCGACGGACAAGCGAAATGGAGGACGCGCCGCTCGTGGTCGTGCGTCTTATTCTGCGCGAGAAGCTCAAGACCAATGTCCCTGAGACTGTGGGTGTCGCCATCGCCGACCTGTTAGTGGAGGACATGGCCCTCAGTCGAGCCTGCACATTGAGTCACGCTGGGTCGACGGATCTGCTGGAGTTTGTTTGGTTGAGGGGGCTTCGAGCCATGGGAAACAACCGATGGAGCTTGGCGAAGTTGTTGCATACAGAGCCGCATTACTTTCGATGGGAGTTAACACAGACTAATAGTCTGAGACTATGGTTCAGGCAGTTCGTCGAGGGGATATGAGTTAGGTTCAGTGGATTGTTGATCGCTACTCGGGCTGTCCGGTTTACCAAGAAGTGCTCCACGAAGCTTGCGAAGGTGGACATCTGGAAATCTTGCAGCTACTGGAGCGCTCTGATAACACTGGAGGCTTGCTATGGGGCCACCTGTCACTCCGTTCGGCCGCCGACTCTGGCCGCTGGGATCTCATTCACTGGGTTGAACAACGTCACCATGGTGGTGCTACTCGTGGGATTAATGTTGCTTTCCAAACGAACAACTTCGAAGAAGTCAAGTGGCATGTAGCTAATGACTACAGTGTGTGGAGTAGCAGTAAGCATCCTATTCCCACTTACTCAGCAGAAACGTGGGCAATTAGCAAAGAGATTGTGCGATATCTGATTCAGAATTCACGTGACAGCATGGACACGGAAAAACTTCTTGGGCCTGCACTCCAAACAGCGGCAGAAGCGAATGATCTTGCGTTCGCTCAGTGGTTGATCAATCGTCGCTTGCATTATGCTGAAGTCGTGTTTCCTGCATTGACTCGAGCCTGCAGTCACGGGCGTATCGAGATCGTAGAGTTGCTGCTCAATAACGTGACGTGTTATGGCCAACTTGACCCATGCGAGGCCATGTTCGCCGCGGTGAAATACGGGCAGTTGGACCTGGTTCGGTGGTTGTATGCACGATATGGTCGCAGTGTAAAGAATAAAGTGTTTCGTGATGCTGCTCACGAAATATGCATCGACGATGAGTACAGCGATCACGATTTCACAGAGATGGATATCGCCGCTCAAAATGCCCATCTCGAGGTTCTTCAGCTCCTGCATCGCATTGATTGATCGCTAAGAACAAGGCGGAAAATGGAGGCAAATATGGCCAGAACCCCGCACTGCACCATAAGGGCCATGGATGCTGCAGCTGGAGGTGGGCATCTAGCGGTGGTGAAATGGTTGCATGAAAATCGCTCGGAAGGGTGTACAACCAGTGCCATGGACAAAGCAGCTGGGCAGATCTACCACGAATCACGATGTCCCGGGGGATACATTTTGTGCTGCTGTGTTGACAAAATACCCGATTCATTCGTGGTGAACCAGCTAGCGGTGCTCGAGTGGCTGAATTCAAACCAAGCCTCTAGTCTGCGAATAGCTTCTACCAGCTTAAAGTCTCGCTGGGATTACACAGAGGCGATCCGCCTTACTTGTTCTTTTTGGCCTTTTCGAACGCCTCCTTCTCGTACTTCTCGATCTTGCCCTTAAATAGCGTCGGCAGCAGAGCCACAAACTGCAGCAAGAAGAGCACGGCAAAGTTGACGGCATTGCTGCCGCCCGTCGCACCAGCAGCGCTGTTGAGCGTCGCCCCGGTCGAAATGTGCAGGAAGTTGGCCGGGACCAGTCCAATCAGCGTCGCCAGGAAAAAGTACTTGAACGGGACTCCGACGAGCGGGCACGCAATGTTGACGAACCAATTGGGCAGCAGCGGCGTGATGCGCAGGAACAGCAAGTAGTAGAACAGGTTTCCCTGGTTCTGGGCAATCTTCACGACAGTAACAAAAAGTATGTCAAAGAAATGGGTTAGCAACACCAAACTCTACGAGCACCACCACCGTTCCAAAACAGCACCCACTTTCTCCTTGAAGCGGCCGATCATGCCCGCCAGCACTTTGCTGAAGACCCCACGCCCCAGGAAATAGGACAGCATGAAGCACAGCGAGGCGCCCGTGGTAGCGCAAAACGCGACCAGAATTTGGGCCTGCAGAAATGGGTACATGGCTCCGGACAGGATGCTCAGCACGATGGGCCCCGGGATGGCGAAGGTCTGCAGCGCGATGTACACGATGCAGAAGCTGCTGAGCACGAAGCCGGCGTGGTGCTCGCGGTACTGGCTGGCGCACTGCCAGAGGCCCTGCACGGTGCCCATCTTGTCGTTGCGCCCATTCAGCCAAGTGGGCAACACGCCGCGGATTACGTAGGACACGGAAATGGGCTCGCACTCGGGGCTGTCAAAATGGGCACCGGGAGGTTAGCAGGGGCGGAAATGAGCAGGGGCTCGGCTGGAGGACGTACAACTCCGTCTCGGGCGCGGACTGGAAGAAGAGGTAGACGCCCGTGATGGCGCTGAGCACCAGCAGCGCGAGCAGCGCCACCTGCGAGCGCGACTGGGAGGCCTCCATTTTGGGGAATGAGGGGACACGTCACTGTATTGACCATAGTCGGGTCGTTTTCGAATAAGCTACTGGTTTTGGTATTTGATGTGGCAAACATATTTTCCAATATTGACAGTGCCTACATTTTTGGCCAGAAGTTGCGCTATTGCCTGCGATGCAGTATACTCCAATTATCCATCTGCCTCGGTGCCTCCACAGTCGTATCCGGGTAACTATAGTACCCTTGATACACATTTTATATCTCGCAGAGGCAGGGTGGACCCCCATTGTGCTGTAGGAATTCAAATATCGGAAGGTATTTTTATGGAGTAGTGCCTCATTTTATGGCTACACTGATAGTGTTGCTCGAGGCGTATTGCGGTATTTTAATGGAGTAGTGCCTCATTTTTATGGCTACACTGATAGTGTTGCTCGAGGCGTATTGCCACGGTAAATTACCTCCTCATTACCTGTTCTCCTCCTTTCCAGTTGAATTTCGTTCATCAGTACGTGTATTGTGCTTTGCAGACTTTTTAGCACTTTCAGTTGTAACTCGCACGAATTGCGCGACAATCCGATGATACAAATCGTGCACTTGCACGACTTATCACAATTCATGGACTAGTTAGTGCTCATGCTGCTACAGAGAAAGCCAGTCCATCCGGCTGCTCGTAGCCAACGAGTACGAGAACCACTTCGTTTGGCACTTTCGAAAAGTGCCATTTGTCGGCTAAGTCTTGCGATGGCCTACTCCAAAGGCCTGCGCTGGTGCGCCGTCGTGCTCTTTTTGTCTACA
>JAHWLF010000021.1:0-30926 GCA_024679295.1 Phytophthora parvispora
AGTCGTGAACCCACAATAAGATCTCCAAGAAAAAGGTTCATTCACCATGGAGTATGCATCACAGCAGCTACCCTGCCACGGACTCGTACGGAGCGGAGCATTTGCACCAGTCTCTGGATTGAGCGAAGGTTGTCGAAGGCGACGTGCGATAGCACAAAGTGTTACCAGCAACTCAGTCGGCATTTTGGGAGGGAAGTGGACTGGGAGGACAGTATGGACCACGCGGCACTGGTCCTTATTAGTGCACTTTCCGGCCCATTTGGAATTTCCTGTGTATTGTAGCAAAAAATACATTCCAAAAAGCAACATTTGGACTCGAAATAGTGCTTGAAGTGATCTACCGCATATCCAAATCGTGACTCTTCGACGACACAACCATGGCGTCATGGCGGCTGCTTCTACCCCTGTTCTACCTGCTCTCCATCGCTTGCACCACCTCTACAGACCCCCGTCGCAGCCCCATTGTCGCTCTACAGCCGCGCCACCTCGTCGCGTTCTACCCGCTGCTCTCGGACACACGCGACTACGCGCCCGACGGCTGCGCCAACGGCTACAGCCAAGATGCAATTCGTTCTACCGGCGGTTCTACCGCTGCCAGCAATGTTGCCATCACACAGAAGCTGGGGCTGCGGCTGGAGCTGGGGACGGGCCTGGAGCTGCCGCTCGACGCCAACAGCCGCAGCTTCCCCGAGCTCACAGTCGGCGGCTGGGTGCAGGCAGGCGACACCATGAGCGTCACCCAAGGGTAGTCTACACAAAGACCCAGTTGGTGCACGAGTGGGTCTTTTTCTAATATTTTATTTGAGTTTTTGTGTGTTTTAGGTGCTTGATGTCGCAGAATGGCTCGAGTGTTGGGAGATCCGTGTGTGTGGATCGAGGGCGGTGGGTGGTGGGAGGATCGGAGGGTGCTACGGGAGCGGTGAAGACGGACAAGTGGGCGTTTGTCGCTGCAGTTTTTGGCGACGGGTGGATTAAGTTTTATGTCGATGGGGAGGTGGTGGAGATCGATGCAGCGGTGAAGAGTGTTGCGAGTCAATTGTTGGTGATAGGGGCTGCAACAGGGCAACCGTTGGGGGGGTTCTCCGGGTACCTGAAGTCTGTGTTCGTGTTCGATGTGACGTTGTCGGAGAGCGAGTTACTGTATTTGATGACGACGGATGATGTCGCGCCGACAAATACGGGGAATATGGCACCTGCAGCAGCCCCAGCGGTTGATCCGGTTGAAATAACTGACCCGACCCCCCACTTTTATCTGAAAGACCGTCTGGATAACCTCGTGAGTGCGAGGCAAGTTATAGATCCTGATGCAGACGAGTACAACGCGGCGTTGCCCACGATCGATGACACAGAACTGCTGTCCGTGGAGTTGGTCTACGCTGACAAGTATGTAGTCGATGCCAGCAGCACGGCAGGGAACCTGTCTTCAACTCCATTTACAATGTGGTCTGTCCAGCCGACAAATCGAGAGGTTCATGTAGGGTCTAGTGTGATAGTGCAAGGCTCGCCCACCTTTGACAGCCAGCTATCTGCGTGTCGGATTAATGGAAATGTGGATGTCGCTCCTTATAAACTCACAGCGGACTCGATGACGTGCAGAATTCCCGATCTGCACAGCGAAGAGGCCACTATCGAGCTCTCAATATCTCAGAATGGAATTGATTTCGTATCGGTTGGATCATTTACACTTCGCAGTCGGCCGTGGGTGTTTCGAATATCGCCACCACAAGTTTTACGGTCGATAACACCACAAATTATTAACATCTTTGGCATGGAATTCGTAAACCTGACCTCTTTGAGCTGTGCCATCGGTGGTCTACCGTCCCAAGCTACATTTGTATCACCATCGAGGATACAGTGCGCGATCGAGCCAATGCGCTATGGTCAACACAATAATTCAGTGGCTGTAGGTGTTACTGTTAATGGTGTCGACTATTCAGATGGCACCAAGAATTTAGGAATTATCAACCCACCATTAATTAGTGCGCTGTCGCCAAGCAATGGGCCGCTTAGCGGAGAAACAAGAGTGGTAATTTCAGGACAAGGTTTCCGTGAAGATACAAGCTACGCTATTGTATACCAGCCAAATGCGCTCAAGTTGGTCGACGTTATTAGCCCTATTTCACTATCGTGGACAACTGCTGCGGTAAATTTTACAGGTGTCACGGTTCTGAACTTGGCAGTCGAAGGTGTTTTATTTCCTGAGATTCCAGGTCTTGAATTTACGTTCACCGTGACACCACAAGTGACAGCAGCATTTCCACAACTTTTGCCGGCACACTTGGAGACAGTTTTGACAATATCAGGGGCAGGTTTTGGCAACTTTGATGGTCTTCGCTGCTCATTCGTGCGAGTAGGGGGCTACAACAAACAGGTTGATGCAGAAGTTACCACAGTGTCGGCAACATTTGTGATGAGTTCGCTCATTCAATGTGCAACTCCACGCTTTGACAACGTAGGATCGTATGCAGTCCTGGTATCAAATAATCTGCAGGATTATTCACGGAGCATCGATGCTGTGACTATTGCTGTTCATGGTGACCTTGTTCTGAACAACGCATCGGTACTATCCGGGCCAGCAACCGGGGAGACTATCGTGAACATCACAGGAAACAACTTTGAGTTGTCACCGGACGTGGCGTGCAAATTTGGGACAAATCGTGGTCGGGGTCGCTTCGTGTCGAGAACGATAATTCAGTGCATTAGTCCTGCTTGGATACCTACGAGTGTCGTCAATGGAATGGAAAGCGTCCCAATTACAATCGCGCTAAACGGCCTAGATTTTTCTAACTCGAGTCTGCCATTTCAGTACTACGCCCCCCCTGTCATTAGCTCAATCTCGCCGCCCATGGTTCCGGTTAATGCTTCCGTATCGCTCACGTTGTATGGTAACTATCTCATTTCGTATGGAGGAGTTGTATGCCGAATCGGTTCAACGGTTCAAGTCCCAGGGATTGTGGTAAACGGCGGTCGAGGCGTTCAATGTGATGCTGCTAATTCCACTTTGACCGTAGGCTTAGCGAACATCAGTGTCTCGCTCAATGCTGGACATGACTTTTCTCGAAGCCAAGTCCGTTTGGTTATTCACAATCCGATCATAATAACTGGTGTTGATCTGCCGTACATTGTAAAGAATGCCGATTCCACCATAGCAGTTCGAGGACACGGTTTCGTGAAAAGTAACGAGGTTATCTGTGCCTTTGGACAGAAGACCATGAGTGGAACTGTCGTTACTGCAGAAGTTATCACATGCACTGTTCCTCCCACACTGATCGCTAATCGCGACTACGAGTTACGCATTAGCTTGAACAACGGTACGCACTTCTCTCGCGAATCAGTGCATGTATTCGTGTACGATTTGCCCATGTTTGACACCATCACGAGTATTTCTGAAAACAAGACGACAGTTCTCCATGTTAGTGGGAGCGGTTTTGTGATCAATGGGAGTACAGCGCTCACAATTGACTGTGTTTTCGGTGTGTACGGCTCCGTGGCTGCTCGAGTGGAAAATGTATCGAGCCTGATTTGCGTTGTTCCAGATATCGAATTGACAAATACCACCGTCGAAGTTGTGTTTGTTGACTTTTTGGTGGGGTCGTCGATCATCAGAACACCACTGAATTTTACTTACGATCCTTTTCCGGCGCCTATGCCATTAGACCCAGGTGCGGTCCCTGGTAGAATGCCGCTAGCCTTTCCGGCTAATTTATCCGACGATCAACTATTGCCCTCTGATACTTCCGACGCCATCCGAGCGAGTTTGTCAACCGGTGCACAGAATATCCAGCTTGAGATTGGCGATGTTTCCCCTAAGTATGTGGAATGGGGAGCACGTGTGAATATCACGGTACGCGGTCAGAATTTCGAGAAGAACTCTACGTTTTGCCATTTCAGTTGTATCGCTGAAGCTATTCCTGCTATAGTGCTGTCATCCGGGTTTGCCTTGTGCCCCTTTGATGGTTCAACTGTCGATCCAGGGATCACCATGGTGTCGATGAGTTTGAATGGCATGCGTCCCATCGTTTCGACGGCGTCGTTTGCCTTGTGGGCCGCTCCTACAATCACGTCAATTTATCCTCAAAGAGGGCCTCTTGAAGGGAACACCACAATCCTCGTGATTGGTACTGGATACATCGACCATGAACCGCTTTACTGCCATTTTGACGACCAGCCTAAAGTCCTTGCAGAAAGACTAACCGACACGATGCTTCACTGCTTGAGTTCACCTAGTCGAACTAGGCGAACATCACAGCTTCGCATGTCGATCAACTCGAGCATTTATTCTACCGACGTAGCTGACTATTTGTACGAAGACAGTCCCCAGTTGGAAACTATGTTTCCACTGTATGGATCTGTGGAAGGTAGCACAACAATAGTTCTGACGGGGAAGTGGCTAAATGCTTCAGAAGATATGGTATTGTGTACTTTTGGCTCTTCCATGGCTAATACTACGGTATTGAACTCGACCACCGTTGCGGTGGAGGCACCTGCCAGTTCGGTCGGTACTGGTGGTGTGGCTGTGCAATGCAAGTTGAATGGAGAAGTCATCACCCCGGATCAACTATCCTACCGCTATGTTTTACCTCCTCGCGCATCTCGTGTTTCACCTCAAATCGGTCTTGCTTCTGCAAGCACTACAATTCTCGTGGATGGAAGGGATTTTAGCGAAACTTTCCCGATAATGTGTCACTTTGGAAGCCTGAGCCGCAACGCTACCGTTATATCCTCATCGCAAATGCGGTGTGTAGCGCCTCCACAAAGCCCAGGCATGGTGAATGTAAGCGTCGGTTTGTGGGGTAGCCCCATAAGAGACTCATGCATTGTTTTCGAGTACATTGGTGCGTATTCATACTTGCTAATTGTATTAATTTCCGTCCAAGGATTGATCGTTTACCTTTTTATTCACAGAGGAGCCCGTGCTACATCAGGTTATTCCACCACTTGGACCAGAGATCGGATCAACGCGACTTCTACTCATCGGAGACGAATTTCCTGCTCGCGCCAATATGCGGTGTGCATTCAGCCGTGAGGGTGATTCTTCGCCTGTAACAACTGTAGCATTTTGGGCGAGTACACAAGGAATCGTATGTTCCACTCCGCCATTTAGCCCTGGATCGGCCTTCGTTCAAGTTGTGGTGGGCGACAGCCTTGCGAGCGACAAGCTGAAGTTCAACTTTACAGGTACGAGCAGCGTAAGAGACTGTTGTTGTTGTACTGGAGGTTCTAATCCGAGGGATTGTATCATACGCAGTGGAACCACGAGTGCTCTCAATATCACCACAGCGCACCTCGGGATCGGGAAACGTTATGGTGGCAATTACGGGGTTCGGTTTTGTTGACTCTGGGCTCCTCCGCTGCAGTATGGGAACGATAGTTGTGCGCCCCGTTCGATTTGAGAGTGAATCGCGGATATTCTGTCAATTCCCTCGACGTTTAAGCTCTGCGGTTCTTCCGGTTCGAGTGACCAACAACAACCAGGACTATACCTCTGATCCAGTGGCATTCGAGTTTTATCCTCCGGTTGTTGTGGATTATGCGACCCCTCTCTTTGGACTGGTTGACGAACTTACCACGCAAATTGTACTGGCTGGTCATAACTTTCACGAAAATGCGGATTTAACCTGTGGATTTCGTGATAACACGAATGGTTTTGGCACAGCCACTGTTACAAGATCGACTACGATAGTATGCTTGCTGGAGACACCAGTTGAACTGTATCCACGCAATTCATCGGCATCGATCTCGCTTACCCTCCAAGTGAGAGAAACAACTCAGCAACAACCCGTGTTTGAAGCTCCATTCCAATATATTACGAGACCAGTTCCGCTTGGTACATTCCCAAAGCTCGTGCTTACGATAGGTGGGCAGCCATTGACGATAGAAGGGGTAAATTTGGCATCCGGAGTTGATATCATCTGCCAGTTTGAGTCGTACTACCCTTACGTCCAGGCTGCATTCACGCTGTTAAATAGCACACATGGGTCTTGTAGTGCGCCTGAACGACCACCGGGTCCTGTTGAAATGCGCTTATGCTTACGGGACAGCCAGAATGCATGTAGTCACAACTCGCTCACCCTCTCATACGTCCGAACCCCAATTGTCAAAGAACTCGTACCAAGTTCACAGTCGAAACCAGGGAATGAATCCATCACAATAGTCGGCAAATACTTCTACAATGTGCCCATGGAATGCGAGTTTGATGGCATGAAAACGCCTGCTACTTTTGTCAATCAATCAGTTGTGGTATGTCCCCCCTCACCTTGGTCGCAGTACAAATGTAGCAAGTTCCTGTTTTATGTGGACGGCATTGAGATTCTTGGAAAGCCCGTGGAGTACTGCACGCAGATGGGTCCGATGGTGAATCTGATCCGCCCAGCAACAGGCCCTGAGAGTGGTGGGACGCGTGTTCTTGTCAGTGGAGGGCCCTTTCGAGCGGATTATGGATATGTGTGCCAGTTTGGAAAGACCAATGCACCGGCTGAATATCTCTCAACGGCGCAAATATTCTGTATATCACCGCCAAGTCGAGCATTTTCTGTGCCTTTTTCAGTGGCCGGACAATATTCATCGTCCATCAATCTGAAATTTACTTACCAGCCCGCTCCCGTTGCTACTAGCATTGAACCAAGTTATGGATCCGAGCTTGGGCAGTACCAGGCGGTCATCAGTGGCTCAAATTTTATTCGCGGAGTAGGATTACGGTGCCAATTTGGCGTCTCTGACGTCGTCCCAGGAAAATGGATATCGGATACTTCTATTTCGTGTATCGTGCCTCCCCACAGTCCAGGTTGGGTGGATGTACAGGTGACCAACAATCTCCAGGACTACTCCGTGGATGCTGTGAGGTTTGAGTATGTTGTGAGTCCTGTCGTCCTTGGGTTTGAGCCAAGAACGGTGTATGCACATGACGATGAAAATATTATTTTACACGGCCGCGATTTTAGTAACTCGAGCGACGTGCGCTGTATCATCGGAAACGAACTAACAGACGCAACGTTTCTGTCTAGTACCATGCTGAGCTGTGGCTCAGCAATTTACAGCGACAGCTCCGTTGTAGTCGGCGTAATCGACCTCTCCCTATCAATGGTCGGTGCGTTTGCAGACGAAAGACTCACTGTTCTGGACGATGGTGTTTGGTCTCTCAGCCCTCGAGTTACCTCTGTCCGCGGTAATACCCCCGTTATTCTCTCTCGATTCTCGGGCGAGGCTTTGGCTTTTGAAGCGATTTATGGACGATTTTGTTCTCGAAACCGAAGCGTTTGCTCTGAATTGACACGGACGGAATATCTACAAAAGGACCAGTACCGCTGGCTGCCTCCTCGTTGGATTGGACCGGATATGTCGGGGGTCGTTGAGTTTTTCCGAATGAAGTACCTCGCGATGGCTCCCACGTCGCCCGTCGTAGCATTCCCATATCGATACTACCGCGAAGTTGTGCTCTCCAGCTTGACTCCATCGATTGGAAGTGTAGCAGGAGGAACAGTTGTATCTCTTTCGGGATTGTATTTCCAGGATGGACACAATCTTAGCTGCGTCTTGAATGGAGCCACTTTTGTTCCGGCACACTTCATAACTGACACAATGATCAGCTGTGCGATGCCCCCGCTGGTCTCCGGACCTCGAGCAATTGGGATTTTCGTGTCTTTCAATGGACTGGAAGTCAGTGAGGCTTCACTTGGCTTCACGTATGTTGAACAGCCATCGGTTGGTAGCATATTCCCGACCGGTGGTCCAGTTACCGGCACAACAATCGTCAATGTCGTTGGTGCGCACTTTGCAAATACGTCTAGAAGTGTCTGCAAATTCGGACAGCGCATAGTACCAGCGATTGTTGTCAGCTCGACGGAAGCGAGCTGCCTTGTTGAACCATCGACTTGGGCGTCAATTGGACGCGCACCGTTTCAGTTCTCATCAAATGGGCAAGAGTTCTCGCAGGAATCGGTATCGTATTTCTTTTACGAGAACCCATCGCTAATTGAGATGCATCCACGGGTCGGAAGCATTCTTGGTGGAACAAAACTGACTTTGACGTGGGGTAATCCAATCCCTGACGATTACATGGGGAACTCGTCCTGTCAGATTGGGTCTACCGCTGGTGAGATTATATTGGCAACTAAAACAACCCTTATCGTTCGTGTGCCTGTGTCCAAAACTCAATTGGATGGGCCGGTAACGACACAGATATCGGTAAATGGCCAAAACTATGTTGAAGGACCACCGTTTTGGTATCTTTTAGACCCTCAGATCAACTCGATTTATCCGGATGCCAGCGGTGAAGCAGCTAGTTCCTGGATCCAGGTGTCTGGGGCTAGATTTCCTCGACTCGCCACACTAGCTTGTCGATTTGGCGACTCTGACCGAATCGCAGAATCATCTGCAGAGTGGGTATCGGAGAAGCTGGTAATCTGCCGCGCCCCAATGCACCGTCCTGCTACCGTTGATTTCACGTTTACCATGAACGGGGTTGATGCAATTGACCCAAAGCTGAAGTTTACATTTACACCAAGGACTACAATCCGTGACTTCTCCCCGGTGTCCGGACCAACAACGGGAGGTACAATTCTAACGATTCCCGCCGAGCTCGAAGTGCAGCAGTGTCGGCGCATATACTGTATTATTGGTGACTCTAGAACGACCGGGTTGATTGATGCAGCGGGGTCTGGATTAAAGTGCTCAACGCCACAGCAAGATACACCCGGCCAAGTTTATGTATCAGTTGAATGTGACGCTAGAGTCATCGTGGAGTTTCAAACCCAATTTCAGTATTATGAAGCACCAGTGATCGCAACCATCGAGCCTCGATCAATGTCGCTAGGACTGGGTGGAGCAATTTCAGTTCGAGGCGAAAATTTTCCAGACTCCACAATGTACTGCCGATTCGATTTCGACATTGTGACAGTTGCTGTCCCTCTCAAATCGTCCGAGATCCGCTGTTCGATGCCCTCTTTTTCATCTTATCCACTATTTTCTTATGTGACTCTCGAGGTTTCCTCCAACGGAGTCGACTATACTACTAGTGGAAGCACAATACAGCTGACTCCTCCGTTGGAAGTGCTCAGTGTGTCTCCAACGCACAGCATCCTTAATCAAGAACTCGAGATCATTGTCGCGCTGTCTACCTTGATAATAGACCCCGATCTTTTTACCTGCCGGGTTGGTGAGGAAACTGTAGTATCAGCTTCAATGGCATCACACTCGTCAATCATGTGTAAACTGCCAGCAGTCTCATCTCCTGAGAGGATCAATGTGGCCGTATCGAATAACGGCATAGATTACGTGGGCGACTCCAGCACGACGATATCTTACCATCCAGTACCAGAAGTTGTTTCGTTAAGCCGCAGCAGTGGGTCCGTTTTAGGAGGCGAAAATGTGCTCATCCGTGGGGCTGGGTTCATTCAAGCAATGGCGACGATTTGCATGTTTGGCAGCGCAACAACCGATGGAACGTATCTGAATGAATCGATTATTTCTTGTCCAGTGCCTCCATGGCAGGGACTCATGGAACTTGGAGAAATAAAAGACGAGTCACATATGGCCGTGACAGTAAAGTTAGGGACCCAGTTGGGTTCCTCCAGCGTTGCTCTATTCAATCAAGTTGATGGTCTGCGCTGGTTGTATCGATTCCCAATGCCTGAGATTGCTATCTACCCTACGAGAGTTTTGACGGGAAAAGCTGCAACGGTGCACGTTAAAGGCCTTGATTTCGGTTTAAACTATTCGATGACCCTGATGTCTGAAAGTGACTTTGAGGTGCTCTATGTTGTTCCGCTTCTGTTACCAAACGATGTGCGGGTTGATTACCTGGAGGGGGAATTGCTTTTGACTACTCCTGGTATGTACATTGCAACAATCCAGGATAGTAATGGATATGTCGTCACGGAACGAAGTATAATCATTCAGGCCACAATACCAATTGTAGTGCGAACTATTAAGCCGAACAGTGGTCCTGTACGCGGTGGATCCATCGTAGTCCTCGAGACCGATGGTACTTTGGACGATGGCGATGATCTCGTCTGTCTCTTCGGAGACGATGCTGTTGTAGCAACTAAGATTAAGGAGGGGGCTGTAGCTTGTAAAACTCCGCCGGCACTTATTCCAGGGAGAGTGTCAGTCGGTGTATCGTACGGAAGCCAGGAAATGCTGTCGAGCGGTCATCTGGACTTTACTTACAACTTAGACGAAGTGATAACTTCCATTTCCCCTGAACGACTTAGCGTGTCGAAGCAGGATTCGAACTTAACGCTGAGTGGTTTGAACTTTTACCACCAAGACGACACTTCCACTCCTTTGTGCCGCATTGGGACTGTCATGACTCGTGCGGAGATTATCTCGTCTACCAAAGCTATGTGCTTCTCTGTCGCGCTTGATCCTGGGGATTATCCGGTGGCTATTGCCTGCGACGGTATAAACTTTGTAGCCGCTGCTCAGCTAGTGACGTTCATGCCTCCCATCTGGATCACAGCGATTCATCCACCGGTAGTTGCTGTCTCAGGAGGGATGAAAATCGAGATTAAAGGCTCTACGTTCTCACAAGAAAGACCGATCGAGTGTAACTTTGGCAGGGGGAGTTTTGTTGTTATAGCCGATGTGATTTCATCTACAACAATTCAATGCGTGACTCCGGCTGTCGGGGAAAACAGCCTTGCACTACCGGTATCGATATCGCTAGAGAGTTCGCTGAGCAACGAATTATTACTATCATTTGAGGCTCCGATTGTACTGCTTGCAGCATCCCCTGCTTTTGGTTTGAGTGGTGGTGGGATGGCAGTACGAATTGATGTCACTCACGCTCCTAGTGTTGGCAAGATGTCATGTCGTTTTGGCGACAAGCAGGTGGCAGCTAAACGCTTGACATCGGCGCAGATAGCATGTACAACGCCTTCTCACCCTCCAGGATATGTCCGACTGACTGTGAGTGGTGACGCCGCCCTCGACGTGGCAGGATCGGCCCTGTCATTTACGTTTCTGCCTGACATTCTGATCGAGAAAATATTCCCAAGCCGAGGAACTGCTGCTGGGGGGACTGCAATCGCATTAACGCTGTCTCAGCCTGTTGATGAATTGTTGCAGAATTTGATCATGTGCCGGTTTGGGTCCATTTTAACAGAAGTGGTGTCGTTTGTAGGTGATCAAGTCAATTGTGTTTCTCCTCCTGGGGGGCAAGACGAGCAGGTGGTAGTGGCAATTGCTGTGAATGGAGAAGATGTGACTGTCAATTCAGTCGGCTTTAAGTACTTTGCCAGTCAAGAGCTGGTGTCAGTTGAACCGCGTGTAGCATCCGTAGGTGGCAATGTGACGCTACGAGTGCTTCTTGAAAATGCCGAATTCGGGGACGGACTCGCGTACCAATGTGGATTCGAAAGTGCAACGGGGGTGATCGTACTTTCGAGCGCTTATGCTCTGATAACGGGAGAGCTGGAGTGCAGCGTTGTGTCACCCTTTCCTGGTCTCCCCGGCCAAGTTTTCGTCTCGATTTGGCAAAATGGGGAGAGGTATTCGTCCAATACGCGATCGTTCGGCCTTATATCGACTCCTACCATTATTAACGTGTCAACTAGCGTATTGTCCGAGTTGGGGGGAACTGTTATTCGCGTTGAGGGATCTAGCTTTAGCAGCTACGATTCGTTCTCGTGTCAATTTGGCGATGACGTGAATGTGCCAGCAGCCGTCATATCGTACTACGCTCTAGAGTGCACTTCACCCCCGCTTCCGCCAGGTAATTACTCTTTTGGGGTATCCTGGAACGGACAGCAACAAGCTATTTCACGGCATTCCCTCACGGTTGACGCGAACTTTGCCGAGGTAACATTCGCTGAGGCGGTGCCAGAAGTATTTACTTACGATGCTGTGGTGAGTTTTGAGAGGATCTATCCGGAGGCAGGTGCTGTATCGGGTGGAACGCGTGTGCTAGTGCAGGGGGTGGTCAATGAAACTCTGTCGTACAGCTGTATATTCGACGGTAAACCAGTGCCAGCGGTACCCTTGAATTCTACGACGCTTTCCTGCATCGCGCCTTCTTCGACTGCACCGCACCGAGTTGCAGTCCGGATCTCGGCTCCTGGCACAACTGGTTTTGAGACTGACTTCCCGTTCTGGTTTACCTATTACGAACTTCCGTACATTGATTCGGTGTTCCCCATGACTTCAAAGACCATGGGAGGAGAGGAAATACTGATTTCTGGGAACAATTTCGTACCAAGCCCTGCGTTACGGTGCCAATTCGGGGACACTGTCGGGATTCCTGCTGTCTTCGTGTCGTCAACAACCATTTTGTGCATCACACCGCCTCGTGCTAATGCGGGATACGTTGCGGTCGAGGTTTCGTTGAATGGGGTCGACTACACGAGCAGTGGTCGGACCTTGTACTACTACGACTACGTCGATGTGCTAGCGGTGGATCCACCACAAGTATCAACTGCCGGTGGGACCGAACTGCACCTGACTTTGGCTGCTGAATCTGCCCATGTGAACGCGTCCCTTGACTGCGTGTTTGTTCGTTTCAAAAGCACGATCCGACGTCCAGCGTACCTTGTAACCAACACTGACCTAATGTGCTACACGCCAATATGGACGCCGGGCGAAGCGGCCGTTGGGATTGTGGTGAATAGCAAGCTTCAATTCATGGCAGATGCACCGCTCGAGTTCGTTGCTGAACCGTCAATAAACTTTATTGAGCCTGATCATGGTCATATCAGTGGCGGAACTGTGGTTACAATATTTGGAGATTCCCTTGCCAACACAGCCATCGTGTGTATGTTTGGTGAAATTAACGTCAGGCCAAGTACGATCACGGACAATGCACTTACGTGTATGCTTCCAGCTCAAACAAGCAATTCGTCAGTTGTAGATGTGCGCGTTGCAGTCGGTGCCAACATATTGTCAAACTCAGTGGAGTTTACGTACGATGCGCCGATCCAAGTTTTTAACGTCTCTATTCAGAAGCTCCCAGAGGATGAAGGGAGCGTGGTGACGTTGTCAGGAGTCAACTTTCTTAATACAACGGAATTGTGTTGTACGATTGGCGCTGAGTTATCACCAGTACAAGCCAAGTTCGTTAATTCAAGTATGGTGCGATGTTCTATCGGTACTCTTGAGCTCTCCCGAGTCCAAGTTGGAGTCAGCAATAATTGTAACGACTTCGTTTTCTTCGGAAAGGCTGTTGGTCTTGTAGAAATACCGTATATCACAGCGATATATCCTATCTCGGGCCCAGTAGAGGGCGGTACCCCAGTACAACTTACACTGGCAAACGCAGACTCGCTCAGAGATGACGGTGCAAAGATGTTCTGCTCGTTTGGTGACCAGGATACAAAAGCGCTCATGACAGAAAATGACGTAGTAACCTGCATCTCCCCAAGCGTGATGCGGCCCTCAAATGTGAATGTTTCATTTTACTGGAGATCTTCGGACCTCGAGGATCGTTTTGACGCGGAGAAGCAACTAAACTTTGTGTTTGCCTACTCTGTCTTTCCCGAGTTGACGGATGTTTCGCCGCCGAGTGGATCTGTGGCCGAAGGAACAGTAGTGACTCTATCCGGCTCCGGATTTCGTGACGGGATGAGCGTGCGGTTTGGTATCGGGGCCGATGCACAAGAAGTTCCTGCGATGTACGTATCAGGATTTGTTGCCATGGCTGACGTACCCGAAGAATTGGTGGACGGTGTAGTCAGCATTGCTGTCACTGCAAACGAGGTCGATTACAGCAATAGTCTGACGTTTTACGTCCGTCCACGACCAGTGCTGAGTTCCGTATATCCGTCGCAGGTGAGTGTTATCAGCAGTGAGCAGGACCTCACTCTTACCATCTATGGCTCGGGTTTTTCTGAGACCGCAAGGGAGACAATGAAGTGTCGAATCGGCACTAACGGAGTTGTTAACGCAGTCGAGTGGATCTCAGAAGCTCATATTTCATGTCCTGCGCCGTACCTAGACGCTGGACTGTACAGCGTTTACGTAGCTCTGAACGGTGTGAACTTTGTGAGCGATGGGCTCAAGGTTTTCTATCAAGAAACGTTTGTCGTGTACAATATCACCCCAACCTTCGGCGTGTTGGGGGGAAATACCCGAGTGCAAGTTTATGGGTCAAATGTTCAAGAGGGGACGAACGCGTCGGACTTGGTCTGCGTCTTTGGCACCAGACCTGCCCCCCTACGGGTGGTTAACTCGAGTCTTGCCGAGTGCGTGACCCCCAATCAACCCAAAGTTGGGTCAGTATCATTCTCCGTCGCTCGTCTGGCAGATGTCAGCCCGCAGTACAAGGCCCGAGGGGGCTTGCAGTACTTCTACCACCCAGTACCTGTCATTACGAAGATACTGCCTTCCATGATTCGAGCCTCGCACGCTTCGCCGCTTCGTATCATCGGCGCCAACTTCCTAGACTCGTTGCTACTTTCCTGTTTGATTGGAGGGATCGATGTTTCTGCCAGATATATCTCCTCGAACGTGGTGGAGTGTTTGTTGACTGAAATGACAAGCGACGAGTGGCTTCCGGACAGTATGCTGAGCGTGGAGGTCTCAAACAATGGACAGGACTTTTCCAATAGCGAGCTGCAGATCTTGGTTCAGTCGCCGATAAAGCTGCTGCGACTGGAGCCGACACAGGGAATTATCCGACAACCGGCTGCTGTGAAGATATTTGGAGAGTATTTGTCTTCGTTGTACCAAAACTTGAAGTGCCACGTTGGTGAAACCCAACTTGTGCTTGCTACGAATCTTGGCGATGGGTGGCTGGAGTGCGTCTTGCCAGCTTCGAGCTTCCCTACTACCGTGCAGATATGCGTTTCAATTGACGGCGTCGACTATTCCGCTGACTCCCTACGCTTTACGTATGAAGATACTCCAGTCGTGTACTCGATCAACCCGACGAGTGGGCCATTTGAAGGAGGCACGTCAGTTAGCGTATACGGAGAGGGGTTTGGACTGCCAGGGGCGCTTTATTGTGCTTTTGGAGCGGCGATTGTGCAGGCGGAAGTGCAATCGCCTCTCCTGGCACTTTGCAAGGCGCCGCCCCGTTCTTCATTCTCGGAGCAAATGGTTAGCGTGAAAATTGCGAGGTTTGAGGCCTTGGCGATGGCAGCTACAATAGATTCACAAGTGTACTTCTCCTACGTGGAATTACCTCAAATCTCGGCAGCGGTTCCTGTCGTGGACGAAGTGGAAACATGGCCAGAAAAAGCTGTTTCACCATGCAGCGTTTACTTCGCCGGGCAAAGCACTGTACCTCTCGTCAAAGCTATCAGCCCTGCGTCGGGTTCCGTCTTAGGCCGTACACAAGTCACGTTGACTGGCCAAAACTTCGTCGCTGGTCCACGAATTGCGTGCGTCTTTGGGAGTGAAGAATCTGCCGCAACCTTCGTAAATGGTTCTTGCATTTGGTGCCTCACACCGCCTCAAGAATACCCCTCGACAATGTATGTCAGATTTAAAGTGTTCGATCCGGTCACACCTGGGCAAGTCTGTCTGTCGGAATCTCTCGCTGTCTTTGAGTATTACCGGCCGCTGGAGTTTGTGTCGATGTTCCCTAGCGAGGGACCGTGTACCGGCGGAACGGAGCTGAAAATTGGCATTACAGGCGGGATAGACTTGCCTGCTCTGTCTTGTGCGTTCACAATTGAGCTACCCAGCCAGCCTCAAGTGTTACGGGTAAATGTTAAGGCCCAGTTTCACAGTGACGAGTTCTTAAGCTGTATCACTCCGTCTCTTGCTATTGCGCTGCCAGCGTCAGGCACCAAGTGGTACGAAAACGCCACAGCAGTAGCGCAGGTGGAGGTTTCGAACAACGGCGTAGACTTTGTTCCAACCGGGAAAAGCTTCGCGTTTACACCTCTGCTTACTGAGAGCGTCACAGCTCAGGTAGATCTCAAGACACTCGAAGTGTTGTCTGCCAGCCCAGTTAAGGGCCCTGTCGCGGGTGGCACCCCTGTGGTTTTAGCGCTGACTTCTGCTTTCCCAAGCACGGTGGTGTTCTGTCAATTCGGTGCTGAGGTTGTGCAGGGGTCAACTTCACCCATCGACAACGAGGTGGTTTGTGTCTCGCCCCAAGTACTGACTGAGGGCGTTGTTCGGTTGGCAATCGGTGCCGACGAGATACATTTCGATGTCTATGCCGACGACTTTGAGTACTCTATTGATGCTTCAAGCCTTTTCAGCTTGACGCCTCTCAATGGCGTTGTGAGTGGGGGCACCTTGCTTCACATTTCCGGCGCTGTGTTTGATGAGGACGAAATTTACTCCTGCAAGATCGGCAGTCAGGTCGTCAGAGCTGAGTATTGGAACGAAACACACGTTGGTTGCAGAACTCCAGCGGCGACCAAGCCACAAGCTGTTCCGGTGAGGATTTCGGACAATGGTGTTGACTACTCGGAGTTCAACTTGTCCTTTGTGTACGTGAATCCGCACTACGTAACGAGAATTTACCCAGCGAGCGGCGATATGGAGGGCGGGGGGCTTGTAAATGTAATTGGTGGGAACTTTAGTGCAGGCGCAGAGACTGTCATGTGTCGTTTTGGGGATGTGGTGACGACGGCGACGGTCTTGTCGGCGTCTACCGCGCAATGCTCTGCCCCACAACTTATGCCGATCCATGATATTCAAAGCGTGCGACTCGCAGCGAAAACGTTCATAACCGAAGTCCAACGCATCTCACTGGTGTCAGCGGCATTGCAGCCGACAGTCCACGAGATAATAACTACCGGAAATGTTCTAGTGCCTGAGATCCAGAAATTCACTATCTACGGCGATGTTGTGCCTGAGATTCAATCCGTTCAAGTTCGTTCTCAAGCGTATTCGGGCGAGGTGTTCACATTTTCAAGCTCAATCACATCAGTGGTTAATGAAGTGCAATCGATTGAAATGCACGCGACTTCGTTTATTGGAGGCGTCTTTAGTCTCATGATGGAGAATCACCAGACCAGCACTCTGACTTCGTACGCAACTCCTACAGAGCTTTCAACAGCCCTAGGAGCACTCAACAACGTGGGGACAGTAGCTGTAACGAAAACGACGCAAGGCTCCTTCGGCTCATGCACATGGACGATCGAGTTTCTGGACCGCGTTGGAGACGTGCCAATGTTGGAGGTCCGCAATCTGTCACTCGAGGACTCAGGCTCGAGTGATCTGGTAATCAGCGTCACAGAGCTCGTCAAAGGGCAGGGTGCTCCGCTTGCAGGGTCATTTGTGCTCAATATTGACGGAGAACCCACGCTACCTGTGATTTATGACGCGACTGCCATTACCTTGACGAATCGTCTTAAAGCTGTTGCGGTTTCGAGCGATGTGCTGGCAGTCACACGAGCAGGGCCGTTCCTGAACAATGCATACGAGTGGCAAGTGACGTTCGCAGGATTTCCGAGCCATATTCGAAGTATCACGGTCGACACGAGTAACTTGACAGCGGGCAGGGGGCAATTCGCTGTGAATCGCCTCTCGCCAGGAGCGAAAGCAGATCAGCAGCAGATCTCGACAACTCTGACTAGTGGGGGCTTTACCTGCACTCTAAATGCTCTTTCGACTGGCACAATAGCGTTTGATGCATCAGCAATAGCCGTTCAAAGTGCATTTAACAGCAGCACGTTCGGCTATGTCGATGTGTCGGGTAGTGCAGGGGGCCCTTGGGATATCACGTTCGTTGAATTTGCTGGCAACCTCCCTCTCCTGAGTTGCGGGGCAACTCAATCGGTGACTGAATTAACGCCCGGCACAGGTAGTAGTTTGGGAGGTACGTTTGCGCTTCAGCTACGTGGAGAGGTCACTTCAGCATTAAACTACGATGCAGCGGCGTCTGACGTGGCAGCAGCGCTAAAGAGTCTTACAACTATAGATGATGTCACCGTAACAGCGAGTTTGAAAGGTGTAAATGGAGGAGGTTCCTGGGTGATTACTTTCTCAGGGTCGGATGGCGACGTTCCCCTTCTTGAGGCGCAGACTCTTGGCTTGCAGGGCGAGTCTCCTAGGGTCAACGTGGCGGAATCCCAGCGCGGGAACCAAATTAATGGGAAGTTCGCGTTCGTCCAGAATAATGTGTTCTCGAGCGATCTGGATGTAAATGCTAACGCGGTAGATGTGGAGAATGCACTGTCGGTGATCAACGGGATCGGAAGCAATGTTCATGTTGAGGTGTCACGGCTTCCGTCCGGATTCGGAACGGTATTTTCTGCTACTTTCTCCAACGCTCTAGGAAACGTTGACCAGATCCAGCTTGTGAGCAGAAGTCTCACTGGGCAGGGCGTCAAACTTCTCAATGAGACCAAGCAGGATGGGGTAGCATCCATTAGTGGTGGGTTTTCACTTTCTTACGGTGGTGTGAATACCCCACTGCTCTCGTGGAATGTTTCATCGGAAGACATGGCCACTGCAGTTCAGTTGCTCCAGTCTGTGCCTTACGACTACGGGGTTCAAGTGTCACGCTCCGGGCCAAATCCCGCTGGGGGGATGACCTGGAAGGTAACATTCCCATTGGGAATGCCCCATCCAAGCCAGCTAATTAGTTTGAGCTACAGTAAAACTCTTTTCGGTTCCAACATTAGTTTGCAGGCGAACTTGGTGTCGCAAGAGACAGCGAGTATTGGAGGAACCATCCAAGTCAGCCTTCGCGGCCAGAAGACTGCAGCTATTGATGTTACGAATGGAAGCATTGTACCAATCCAGACGGAGCTGCAAAAGTTGCCGAGCCTGACATCGGTGGCTGTTTCTCGAACTCAAGCTGGGAACTCGATTCAGTGGGATATTACGTTCCTGTCGCTTGACGCAGCTATCGCGACACCAGCCCTTTTAACCGTAGACACTCAGAATGTGGTGGGGACTGCGGTATCGTCGAGTGTCCAACGAATCCGCAGCGGGGGTCACAGCGACATTCAGAGCATTTCCATCTACAGAAGCGTACTAGCTCCAACTGCGAGCTTTAATATCGTGTGGAATGGATTGCGCAGCACCTCCGTTGGCTCTGCAGCGATGCTTGCAGTCGAGCTGAAGGCTGTACTGGCCACGATTCCTGGACTAGGCGCTGCAGTTGTGGAACGGTATCCTTCGGCTGTCGGTACAGGTTTCACATGGCTCATTCTGCTAACTGAGGGCACGCGCAGCGTTCCGCTACCTCTGAGTCTCGAGCTGTTAGGGTCGTCGAACCCTTCTGACCTAGTTATGAACGTGGCAGTCTATCCCTCAACGGTGGTGCCTTTGTCTGGAGCGTTTTACTTGTCGAGTACCAAGGAGACATGCGCAGATTTGACCATAGGTGCGTATTGTGTGCCGGAGGAAACCTCTGCTCTACCGGTTAGTGTCAATGCGAGCGTGATGGCGCACGAAATTTCTCTACTTCAAGGCTTGAACGGAACATCGGTGGCAATGGGTCGAGTGGTCTCGAATTGGGAGATCGAGTGGCTTATTACCTTCCCGCGCGCATACCTTGACGTGCCGTTGCTGCAGATAAACAAAACAGGAATCGGGGGCTCTTCCGTTTACGCCAAGACGACAAGACTCCAGAAAGGCTATGGTCTCGACGGTGCAAAAGTTGTTGTTGAGGTGTCATCGAATGGCCAGGACTATTCAAATAGCGGGGTTCTGTATCACTACAGGCCGACGCCAGTTGTGTATTCTATCGAGCCGAATCACGGCCCCTTGTCAGGTGGTACGGAGGTGGTAGTCACCGGCATCAACTTCCAGAACTCGAGTGGCTTACGCTGCCAGTTCGGCGAGCGTGTCACCGCAGCAGCCACGTTCCTCAACTCGACGCAATTCACGTGCGTGTCTCCAGGTGCAGTAGCTGAAGGCGACGTCTATGTGGAAATAGCAAACCACGGTTTGTTTGGTAAAGTGAACAGCGTTGCGTCGATGTTCACGAGCAGCAAGAGGATTTTCACGTACGACCGCGACTTGGAGACCGACTCGGTGTTCCCATCTCAAGGCCCGACGACAGGGAACTTCTCGGTTCGACTCACAGGCGGGCCTTTCCGAAAGACGGACGCGGTTCGCTGTAAATTCGCGGAGATTGTGGTGGTCGCTACCTGGGTGAGCTACGATGAGATTTTGTGCATGGCGCCACCACATTCTCCCGGCGTCTTCACTCTCGAGGTGACTCGGAACGCCCAAGATTACACGGACACGCGGGTGCCGTTCATTTACTACGCGGAGCAAGGAATGCGATCCATTTTTCCTACTTTCGGCCCGGCGTACGCCGCTGGCACGCGCGTTGACATCGAAGGCACAGCGTTCGTGAATTCCTCACTGCTGTCTTGTCGATTTGGGTACGTTGTGACGCCTGGAGAGTATGTGAGTCCGACGAAAATGCGCTGCACGACTCCACCGCTGCCTCAAAACAGTGGTGGCTTGATACCGGCCCCATTGCCGGAGTATCGGAATCAATGGGCAGACCCGAACGTCGGTAGAGTGTACCTGTTCCCAGACGCGCACTACTATCCGCAGTATCTCACGCGCTTGGTGTCTGTGGAGGTGTCGAACAACCAGCAGGACTTCTCGCTCAGCGGCATCAACTTCTTGTACTACCAAGACGAAAGTGTCGACGCTATCGCCCCAACTCAGGCCTATGACAGCGCCGAGGCTCTAACAATTTTCGCGGTTGGACACAACTTCATAAACACCACGGCCTTATCCTGTCGCCTGGGGCTGCAGGCGTTCCCAGCAACCTTCGTGACTTCAAAGCTGCTGCTGTGTGAGGTAGCGCACCCGATGCTGTACGACGACGCTCGACGTGGCTCCGACAAGTTCCACGAGCTGACCCAACCGAGACACGCACTCTTCGAGGTGTCGAACAACGGCAAGGACTTCACAACCAGCCACGTAGTGTTCGAGTTCCTGGGGGCTTGTCCGACGGGATACTTCTGTCCGAAGCAGCTCCAGGGATCCAACGGCAAAATTCCGTGTCCGCGTGGCACCTACTGCCCTGGAGTTGCCAATACGGCATTCACCTTGTGTCCACGAGGAACGTACCAGCCAAAAACCGCTCAAGCGGCGTGTCTTCGGTGTCCGATCGGCTATCACTGCCCTCACACAGGCATGCATGTCCCTCGCTTGTGTCCGTCCGGGTATGTGTGCGATGTTACAGGGATTGAAGAGGCAGACCAGCCCTGTCCTGAAGGTCACTACTGTCTTGAGGGCACCGCTACGACTGCAACCACGTGCACCCCTACACCAAGCTACACGGGTATGCTGATCGCCTCTCCATCGGCCGCTGAGAAGCCTACGACACTGCGCCGACAACGTGGAAAAGACCCACTCGCCAGCATTCAAGCTCGCAAGAGCGGCTGCTGGCGCAACGAGACGGACGATTTCGGTTTACAGCTTAGTGTTCACCCTTCACGCTTCTGGATGGAGCTTCGACAACTTCCACTAGCGCCAGGCTCGTCCTTCGGGGCTCCGTTGCGCGGTCGGTTCTGCTTGGACGACTCCTGTGTGAAGCTCGCAGACGCAGACAACGTTCGTGTCCAAGATGCGTACTTCGACTACGCGTCAACAGAATTCGCTCTTCGACGTCCCATTGCGTGTCCTGCAGGGTCTTATTGTCATCCTGGAACTGCAGCCAGCGACTCGCTCATGAAGAACTTCACGACGGCGCAGCCGTGTTTCGAGTCAATGTACTGTCCTGAGGGCAGCTCCAACCCGCGCGGATTTGGCGAGTGCTCCCCAGGGTTTTACTGTCCGTTCGGGACACGCATCCCCTGTCCTGCAGGATCGTATTGTCCTCAAACGGGTCACATTTCTCCGTTGCCGTGTCCTCCAGGCACTTTCAACGCGATGACCGCGCAGTCGAACTGCACCTCGTGTCCCGTTGGCTTTATCTGTCCAGGATATGGCCGCGTCATGCCGGCGTTGTGTCCTCCGGGCTACGTGTGCAGCAAGACCTCGCTCGCGTCGCCGAATAGTCTGTGTCCACGAGGGTTCTTCTGCCTCGAAGGCACAGCGACGTCCGACGGCTTCCGGAACGACACGCGTGTGAGGCCGTATCCGTGTCGACCTGGCACCTACTGCCTCAAAGGTGTCGTGGCGGACGAAGTGCGCGTTGGAGACTATCGCTACCCTCAGAACTGTACTGCCGGGTTCTACTGCGAGTTGGGGTCGTACTCGCCTAAGGGCTCCGGACTGTGTCCTCCTGGTTTCACGTGCCCCAGCGGAACTGCAGCCCCGATTCCCACCTCCAAAGGCACTTTCGCTCAGCTGGAGGGCACCGTGTCTGCCGCTGAGTGCGCTCCGGGATACTACGCCCCCACGATCGAGTCGACCGAGTGCGTTCCTTGTCCTCCAGGCACAAGTTGCGAGAACGACGGCACTGCCATCGCTAGTATTTGTCCCCCAGGTTCGTATCGCGGGAGCTTGACTGCTGATGGTCTAGCGTGTCTCGCATGTCCACAAGGCACTTGGTCGAAGAACTGGGAGCTACGAGGGGTTGAGGAGTGTCTTGAGTGTGCTCCGGGAACGGTTTGCCCCATCGACGGCATCTCGAATCCGTGCACAGTCGACGATCTGCCGTACGTCTACACGCCCGTGGCTGTCAACTTGACCTACGCGCAGTGTCTCGAGCGTGGGTCAAACTACTTCTTCGGCGTCTTGCTTGAGCCCTGGATCGATGAGATGGGCCAAGGTGCTCATTTCCTCCCGGATCGAGACAACGGACGTTGCTACGAGAACCGGCAGCCTCGAGGGTCCGATCTGTACCAACGCTTCGCCGACTTCCACGGCCCGCTGTACGAGATTGCCACGGGGACTGGTGTGCCGCATCAAGGCTACGGTGACGACGCGCAATATCCCGCGCCGAACATGTTCGCGCGTGGGTCGTTGGCTATCGATTTGCCCGTTTCGAGGGCTTTTGACGTCGCTCGCAACTGCACGCCGGGATTCTTCTACAAGAAACAATGGTACCCGGGCACTTGTGAGGCGGACATCTTCTGCTCGGCGTCGGTGTGGTCCAAGGTCACGTCGGCGGACAAGCTTGTGGCGCAGGCTCAATCGTGCCCCGAAGGATATGTGTGCGATTCATCGACTACTGCCGACACCGCGTTCTCGCACCTCTGTCCGGCTGGGTATGTCTGTGGGGCTGGCACGACGCCCGATCTCACTCTTGACTCGCCTCGAGGGCAGCTCCATGAGCTCTGTCCCGCTGGAAAATACTGCGCGGCAGGCACGGCCGAGTCGCAGAAAACGACTGCCGTGTGTCCTGCCGGATACTTCTGCCCCACCGGTACGGCGGATCCTCTGTTCGGGGTGATCGCGAACGACGCGCTGCGCCGGAGACTCTCGAGCGAGGCCAGCAACCCCTTCCTGCACATGAACTACACAAAATACGTCGCGGAGGGCGACATCCGCATCGTGTCTTCGCACGACATGCACTGCTTCGACGGAGTGGACGACGATCTCGAGGCCATCTTCCGTCTGCGGCCGAACCCCAGTGATGAGAACAAAACGATCGTGGTGAACCGCGCGGAAGAGCGCAACCGTCTGTGCGCTCGTGATCACAAGTGGAGAACGGTGGAGCTAGCGCTCCGACGCAACGAATGCGACTGCGTGACTCAAACGAAAGTTGTGCGCCGCGTTTTCCAGCTCTGGAAGTGCACGGTGACGCCCTCGACGGCGAAGCCGACAGTGTATGACCCCAAGCGCTTTGGTTGGGACCAGGTGCACAACTCCGCTATTCAGTGTTCATTTCCAGGCACCCATGGCGCGAAGACTGTCGATCTCACGTCGCTGGTAGCTGACGGTGGAAGCGGGGTGAGCTTCCAGACGGGGTGGACGGAGACCACGGCCGTGCACTCGTACGAAGAGCTCAAGACGTTAGTGGAGACGAAGTATGCGGCGCAAGTTGTCCCGGTAGACCCCTACGTGTACGACTTGCACCACGCAATTGAGCTGGTTGAGTCCTTTGGGGAAGAAACACTCGACTTCGCCGGGTTCGTATCCGGCTCGACTGAAGACAGTGACGAAGACTTGATCAGGCTGGACGCGTGCGCGTGCTCGCAGATGTTCAAGTGCCCCAACGGCACCACCTCGGTTGCGGGGTCAGACATCATCTACGACTGCGTCACGACTGGAGACGAAGTCCTTGAGCGCATCAGTCCCATTCCGTTGGGAAGCGATCGCCTGCTCAACGGCTCGGACTTTCAGGACCTCACAGGAATCTCGGGCTACGGACTGGGTAGCATCCTCTTGGAGCCGTACGAGGTGGCTGTCATCACCATCAACACCACTCAGCTCCAGCGAAATCTCACCTACGGCGCGCACTACCAGATCTCTGTGTTTCAAGACTGCAAGCCGTGTCCTCCGCAGTACAAGTGTGACCTAACCAACACCCCTCCGGGCTGCACGTATCCGGACGACGATAACACCACAGCTACGCGGCTGTACCAGAAGTGCTTGGAGACGTACGATGGAGACACGTTCATCTGCAACAACATGCCGTTCTACTGTGATAGGCGAACGCTGCCACTGGCCGAAGTATCGCGGGTCGCTGCGGACAGCGGGAGCAACGAAACAACAAACCTGGAAGGCTGCTGCTCGTGCGAGCGACAGCAAATGCCGTACTACTTCAGGGACAGCACCGTGACGGACAGAGGGTTCCCGGACGACAAGCACGGCTACTTGCAGTTCAGTATTGCGGCTCTGGGCGAGACGGAGATCACCGTAGCTCTCGAGCTGGTTCACGGGCTCTACGTGCGCGACTTCATCCAAGGATTTACGCAAGACCGCTTCGACTTGACCGTGTTCACGCCTGGACGCGCCGACTACTCGCCGTCAATGCCCTCGACCAACACGTTCCTGGCCTTCCTACAAGAATCCGACATGGGCGACTTGATGCTGCCTCTCAATCTGCCGGAGCAGTATGTGAGGGTGGACGGAACGCTCACTTACAAGCAGCAGGTTGCGTCCATGCTTTTGATCAACCGCATGTCCGACATTTTCGTTGGTGACCCGAAGCTACCGAGCAAACGGGGCTACGTACGAAACTCGGAGCAGAACAGCGTCGGCGCGCTCGTCTCGGTCACGGACACCAACTCAAGTAGCAATGGAAGCACCGAGTCCGATGCCGTGGTGGTCCCCCCAACGGATTACTTCGGATTGTACTCGGTCCCGGACCTGCTGGAGGATATGGTGCGTTCGGACACGTGGTGGGCACAGGAGCTGGGCGGGTTCGAGTTCCTCGCACTGCCGTACTTGCCCTACTTCTCGTCTTGTCGGGGATTTGACTCAAACATTTTCCTCTTCAAGATGCTCGAGACGCACCCAGACTGCACGTTCGTGAGCTACGATCAAACCGTGGAGGTGGATCAGTATCCGTGGAGGAAGAAGCTGACGCCGAATGCCGACAGGTGCTTGATCGAGTACACAGCGGAGGTGGCAGCGTCGACGTCGCTCATCTCATCGATATCGTCAGCGGCGTCTTCTTTGACGTCCTCGAAGAGTTCGAGCACTTCGTCGGCCACAACCTTCAAGACGTTCACGCGAGGTGTAAGTTTGTCGTGTCTCTATGAGGAGAACCTTGAAGGAGGAGCCGAGAAACCGCGCTGGTATGAGGCATCGGCAGGGACCGTGTTATTCTACATCACGCGTGACCCAACTGCTGCTGATTCGTTCGTGGCCGAGGGAGACGCCACGACAGGAACCGGATGGGGTCGATCCGATACGCTCCAAAACTACATTGGCACTGACGCCCTCATTCCCGTCAAAGGTATTGTGTATTCCGCGAGTCGTTGGGTTACGAGTGTTCACTAACCACTATGTGCTGTGTTTCAGTTGGAGATGATGCCGGACAAACCCTGGTGGTTCCACGGGAGGTTTACCTCAATGTGAGCTACTACCAAGTCACGCCCGGCCAGAAGCGAGTCGTAGAAGCGTTCGTGAATTTCGGCAAGCTGTGCGCCGTGACCCGGTCTACCGAGTTGCTCGCGACGCTGGCCAAGAAGGACATTTATCCGTGTGCGATCAGCAAGGCAACCAACCAGTTGGCGTCCAAAGAGTACACGCTTCTGGTCTCGTGGGAACCGCTGAACTGGTTCGAGCTCATGAACCTGTTCCAGTTTACTGTGGACGTATATCTGGGATTCTTCACACTCATCGCCATGGCCAGCGTGGTGCTTGGGGTACGTCCATTCCTTGTGGTTTCCTTCGCTCCTGCCACTTTCTAACTCGTGCTTGGTTGTCTGCAGTTCATTCTCTGGGTCATTAACCGCTTGTTCACCAAGATGAAGAGACCTCCGAAGTTCCGCATGAAGCTTCTGCTTAAGAACATCGCCTCTCCGCCGCCTATCGGGATCTTCTTGGCAACCGTCCCCATCGTCGTGGCCTGCGTTCTCATTTACATCTGGTGGCACATCTTGGCGTCGACGGACCCGATTAATACACCGAATGCAGCCTCATTCGAGGCCACGGCTGGTAACTGGCTGGACCAGGTCGCCATGGACAAGACTCGCGTGGCAAACTACAAGAGCGGCCGCGTCGGCACGAGTTTGCTTGTAATCGGGCTTTATCTCCTGCTATTAGGATCAAAATTGCTCGTGCCGGACACGATGGATGCCAAAGTGGAGGACAACGCTTTCAAGGAAATGTCGGTCGAATCAGCAGACCCGTTCGCCGTCGAAACCAAAAGCGACAAAGAAGACGAGGAAGAGGAGGAATTCTGGGACCCTCGCGCTTGGAAACGTGCCAATCTGCTACTCGTGACCCTGGTGTTCATGGCCCCGTTGGTCATTTTCTGGGAGTTTTCGTACTCGCCGACGTTTACAGCGAACACTCACGGCTACCTAATGGTGTACAAGTTGATGCGAGTCGTGCTGGAGCTGACGCTAGACAAGTACTTGCATGAGAAGCTCTTGGTGATGCCCTTCGAGGTCGTTCTGGCGGCCTCCGAAAGCATGATCGCGATGGGGTCTCCGGACTTCGTCGGGTTCACCATGTTTTACTTCGTGAACTTGATTCTGGTCATGGCGGAGCAGCTCTATACGTCTCCACTGCAAAGTCGCGTGATCACTCTGTTGCCTAAATGGCGCCTCATGCTCCGCCGCAAAATGAAAAAGCGACGGCGGCGTACTCGCGAGCAAAAGGCAGAGGAGGAGGCTGAGTGGGCTCGCGTGTGTGAGAGAATTGATCACGAAGCTTCGGGTGTGGAGGCTGTGCTTGAGGGCTTGGCTGGGTACAGCGTCGTGTTTACCGAGCTCTTCCTCATGCCGATACTCCTGGCCTTCCAGTCGTTCTTCAGCGATGATACCCAAATGCCAGCTCTCTATGGAGTCAAGCAGACCGATCTGAGGTACTACGCGCTCTTCTCGCTCTTCATCATCCCCAGCAACTTCGTGCTCGGGGCCCTTATGCTGAATACAATGGAGCTTGTTCACGGATGGAAACTGTACGAGTACTCAGCCTACCAAAGACACCGCTTCTCCACGCGAGACACTCGATGGCCACTGGCGCACACCCCAGCGGACGAAAGCATCCACCCGAGCTGCCAAAGCCTGGATCTGCTGTGTTTTTCATCGCAGCTGTACTTCTTACTGTTTGTTTACGCCGGGGGCATTCTCTTAAGCATGCTGGGCATTTCCGTGCACCTGCATGCCAGCTACAGCTTCTTCGGAGACCCCATCGCGCTGGTTATCATCGTAGTGGTGTATTTCATGATGCGGGCGTTGGAGATGACCTGCATCCGTCTCGGAGAGAAGCTTAAAGTCTGGAAACCGCGCAAACTCGCTGATGGAACGCTGGATGAGGACCTCGCAGCGAAGCTTGCTCTGGGTGCTGGCAGACAGCTAGAGCTTGAACGAGAGCGCTTGGAGCTGCAGGCGCTCAACTCGGAGCGGTTCCGACACCGATTCCTGGAGCGCAACCGGCCGTGGGTACTGCAGCACCTCGTCGAACTTTTCACCCCGCGTACATTGCAATCTACAGAGGGCCCCGCAGGTGACGGTCGCCCGAACTCAGAGTACATCCGTGATCTGTACCATGAACTGGTGAACATGGGCGAAGGTCGTCGTCTGAAGGGCGATCGGTCTGACATCTCCTCGGATGGCGAAGACGATCTCGAGAAAATGCGCCGGGCCTGGTCAAATGTGCCTGTGGAAGGTGCTTCCCGTGATCTGGCGCTGTACTGGTTGGCACGAGCACGAAAGCGTCGGACGTTCGCGAAGCTCGTAACTGGAATCGTAGCCTCGATGCGCCAAAGTGAATGCGTGGTTTGCGGCAAACGCGAGGATGGCGGGTACACGCTTCATGTGGATCTAGCGGCGGAGGAAGGCGCAAAGGAGCACGATCCTCGAGCTCTGGATCGACTCATCGATGGATTCGAGAGCGAACTTGGTGCACAAGAGATGGATGCTGATCTCTGGAAAGCGTACTTCCGGAAGCACGCAGCGTATGCCACGCTCTGTAACGTGTGCTTGACTGCCAGGCAACAAGCCTTGGGGACCCAAGGCAAGAAAATCGCCGCTGGCATGCGGAAGCTGCGCGCAGATGAATTCTCCAGCGATGAAGGCAGCGACGAAGACGGAGGCGACGTTCCGTTCGCCCCCATTGTCGTAGCACGCGGGTCCATTGAAGGTCGTGTGCTCACAAAATGGTTGCTGGCAGCCCGGAAGCGGCTGGGTGGTGCCTTCCCTCGACCAGAAGCTCAAGAAGAAATGGAGCGATACGCTCGCAAACTCAAGCGCTCTCGTCGGCGAGCTGGCAAGAAGGACCACGTTGACTCGGACGAGGAAGGCCGAGATCCGTCGAGACATTGGCGACTGGAGTTGAACGAAGCAGCACGCGCCTTGGCCATCCGTTGGGTGTGGGAAGCTCGAGACCGTCGTGACGCAGTAGCCCGCAACGCCGCCGCAGAACTGCGAGAAAAATTGCAGGGACTCACCGGCCAAATCGTCGAAGCCGACGACTGGTTCTTCGGGCGTGAACTGCGTGAAGCTGGTCTGGCGCTGCGTGACGATGGAGCACAACTCGCAGAGGAGCAAGCCCGCGTCGACGAAGACTTGGCCCAAAAGATCCGGGCTACCGAGCGAGACGTTGAGGCCTTCGTCGAAGAGAAGCGATCCACCAATTCTACTGAAGAGCGTGCCTTTGGGGAGCTCATTGCCAAGGAGCATGAGGATACCAAAGCTCGAGTGGCAGCTCGTGAACTCGAACTGCTTGAGGCCTACAAACAAAAGGAAACAGAGTTCGCTGCCGCACAACGTCAAGCTCGAGAAGCTGGGGAGTTGGTTCCTGCGTTGGTCGCAGAGCACCGCTCGTACCTGGCCAAGATGGTTGAAGACAGACGTACCGAGCTCGAGGCCTTGGAGGAAGCTGCACGCACCAAAACTCAGCAGAAGGAAGACGCGTTCGCACGGAAGCTTGCGCTGGCTGAAGCTGCTGTAGCGAGTCGACGGGCACTTGCTCAGCATCGCATACTTGCTCTGCGTAAGGAAGCTCGTGGGGTTGTTCGTGCTCGGGAATCCGCCTGGCAGTCGAAGGCGCGGTCCTGGATAGACCGAGCTTCTCGCAAGGTACAGGTGAAGCAGCAAGAAGATGCCGAAGCTCAACTCAATGACAAGCGTCGCCGCAAGCGCGTGCTGCTTGCCACATGAGATTACCTGGTAGTATAATACATTTCGATTCTGTGCTTTGGCTCCTGGTTGGTCCTCGGTCGAGAACTTATCGCGGTTGCAGCAGATAGCGCCCTCAGTTCGCTTAATTCTTGGACTTGGCCAGCCGCGCGACGGAACTGGAGCCCGAGCGGGGCAACCAGATCTTGATCGAGCAATCGGCCGAGGCCGAGGCCAAAATGGGCTCCGTTGGGTGGAAGTCCACGCAGTACACCCGGTCATTGTGGGCGTCGATCTTCTGCACAAGTGTTTGCGTGTGCTTGCCGGCACCATTGCCCTTGGCTCCTCCGCTAGCATCTGCGGCATGCTTGGACGGCGTCACTTCGTGCAGATAGATGTGCCTGTCGGCACTGCCAGTAGCAAGCAGCAGCGTCTCGCGTGACGAGTCCATCGAGCCGCGTTCACCGCTTGGGTCCGCGAAATCCTCTCCGTCGCCGTCCGTGAGCTTGCGACGCGAGCCGGATCCTGAGCCACCACCCAGACCACCTCCAAGCCGTCCGCGAGGCGGAAGCGCCAACTTGTACTTGTAGCCGTCTCCACGGAAGAACGAGCTCTTGATAGGCCAGTTCTTGTTCTTGTGGCCCGTAACCGAGCATACCAGCTGAAGCTGGTCGTTGTCACCGCTGTCGCTGCTTCCACCAGGTCCGCGCCTGGTGCTGCGAGAGCTGATGAGCTTGGAGCGTCGGTCATACACCCGCAGGACGTTGTCGTAGCTGTTGACACCGAGGAAGCGGCCGTCGTCTCCACCATCACTGGCGGGGGACGCATGCACATGCGAGATGGCGTGCCTGGCCGAGTCGTTCAGTACTGACAGCTCCTCCAGACACGTGTCCATGCGAACGTCCCAGGTCTTCAGCATGCCCTAGATGTCCGCAACTGTCAGCATCTCACCCTCACCGACATCTACAGCAGGTACTACGACAACAGACCTTGCTGTCGCCCGTGATGACCGTCATGCCGTCGTGCGCCACGTGCAGCGCGTTCACCATGGCGTCGTTGGTCCACGTGCGGCACACCTCCGAGCGCGCGTCCGCCATGTGCAGACAGCACTTGCTGGAGCCCAGGAAGTACTGGTTATTATCTACAAAAACAACAACACCAGAAAAGCAACAACACCAAAAAAGCATCAGCAGAGATCGCTCCTCGAGCTGCCAGCCAGTCTCAGTCAGGTCTCCGCGCCCTTACCGGCCATGTTGAAGGCCACGCACTGCACGAGGCCGTCCACCTCCTTGCTCGTGATGAGCTGGCTCTTGTCCACGTCCCAGAGCTTGACCGTGTGGTCGTAGCTGCCCGACACAAGCGTGGCGCTGTCCTCGGCCCAGCTCACGTCGATCACGAGCTGCGCGTGCCGCGCGAGCGCCGCCA